>AWOL01S0072566.1:0-24874 GCA_000715115.1 Nicotiana otophora | reverse complement strand
CGTCCGTGCATTCCTTTATTTTATAGCCATTCCCCATTCATGTGGGGGATTGTTGGGATTTTAAGCTTGTGTAGCTTAAAGAGGGTGAATGAGAAATGAAGGAAAAATAAAATATTTGAGTTTCCCTCCTTGGCAAAGGCACATTGTCCCATATTGGAGGAAAAAAAGGCTTTTGATGGGTATATATATAATTGCTCTTCTTCTAGCTCTTAAAGAGTTAAGAAGAAGGCAAGCCTCGCACCGTCGTCGTCATCGCTCACTTGGCTCGGCTTCATTCAGATTCGGATTCGGATTTGATCAAAGATCGATTGATTGATTAATCTTTTTGGACAAAATTTCTTTCAATTATTTAATTAATTAATTAAATAATTAACGAAAAATTCAATCTGAAATAACCCATGACCCGCGACCCGGTCCGGTCAGGCCCGTTTTCTTTTACGGATTATTTTAAATCCGTTTTTTCGCAATATTTCAAACAACCTGTTCCAACAGCCATGGTTGTTTCTGAAAGGTTGCAAACCTTTTCAGAAATAATGCCAGCAACTTTATAAATATACTTTGAATCTCAGAATCTTTCCTTACTAAATTTTCTGATCTTCCTCTTCTTCTTCTTCTGCACAAAAATTCCAGTGTGTTTTACAACCTTCGAGTGGCTCGCTGTTCATCGGCGTTTTTGGTACCAACACTCCGGTGAGTTAAATCGTTCTATCCTGGGAAGATATATTCCAACACCTCGGGTACTTGAGGGTAATAATTTTCTTAAGGACACATTGTGTATTCAGTGGGCTCGATTTATTCCTATACTGTTTTTCCAGAATTTATTTCGTTAAACAAGTATTACTAACTTTCTGTTTTGTTTATATATTTCAGAAAGTTTAATTGTTTAATTGTTTATTACAGCAATCTAGATTTATAACATACTATACATGATTAAAAGAAATTAATGATGGCTAGTTACTCTAAATTCAGTAAATAAACAAAATCCATGTTCGAATTTTTGGCACCAAATAAAATTAGTTTACATGCCAATTAATAGGTGTAAAATATGGTTTTATATAGCATTACATACTTAAAGAGTCACGTCCAAAATGCGTTGGAAACTTTTAAATATTAGGACTTCCTACATTATTCAAATAAAGAAGAATTTAATAAATAAAATTTTAGGTTAATTTCAAAGTAGTTAATATTACAAAAAGTTACAAAAAAAATATTAAAATTTTGCTTATTATATCTAGGGTTAATAATAAATAACCCTATATAACAATGAATAAGGCTTATTCGCCGGGGAGAAAAGAATTATACCTATATCAACATCGTACTCTCTAACCAGTTCACTAGATTTATTATATAAGCAAGAACGACGTTTAAAAAATGAGGCATAACGATCGCTTTTTTATCCTTTAAAAATAGATTTTATACTACACAAAATAGTTATTTAATTATTTTTTTATATTTAGAACTTAAAAATTCATTACAATTTGGTTATTAAATCTTTCCTTATTTAAATTATGTACCTAAAATTTAGGATTTTAGAACCAATTACAATTTTATACTAACTAAATCATTAAAAAGTCAACTATTTGAGACGTTAGTACAAAAATTGAATACGTCTTTTTGCAGTTGTTCTATATAGAAATATTTTTTAACATTTATGAATAACTTTTTTGAAGAACAATTTTACTTACACTTAATATTTTCTATAAATTACATTAATACTCTGATTATGTGGTAAATTCATGTAGGACTAATACTAAAAACTACTAAATATATAGGCAAATTCTACTCTCTTTTTAAAATTTTGTCTTCTTTATTCAATCTATATTATTATAAAAGCATGAAATTTCAAAACTAAATTGATTGACCTTTTTATTATTTAAAAATAAATGTCATATCGGATAAAATTATCATTTGATTAGTATTTTCTAATATTTAGGACATTAAAACTAACTAAAGTTTTGACTATTATATCTTTCCTTATTTGAACTATATATAAATTTCTAATATTTAGGAATTTACCCTACCAAAATAAGTTATGTAAGTCTAGTAAAATTATTTTCAAAAGAATTTATAAATTTAAAAATTATTTCTTTTTGAACAATAATAATCCAACTGAAAGTCAATTGTAGAAGAAAAAGACACAAACTTAAAGAAAATTGTACAAAAATCATGCTTAAGAGCTCATGATTATTTTGAGATTGATAATGTCTGTTGCCGACTCAAGCGATTCTTTTTTAAGAAAATATTAATAGAATTTTCGTAGTTTGTTCTACTATCAATAAATCCATTTAGCATATAGCTATTGCATGTATGTGATGACCCAAAATGTCATCTTTAATTTAAACATTTATTTTTGTGTTCTAAGACCTCAAAAAGTACTATTTATCATTCCTCGACTTGCGGATGCAACCCTTAAATTTTTCCAGAAAGTTTTTATGTGAAACATATTGATTAAAATGTGAAATGGAGCTTCAAAACTTATTTGAGTTGACTTCGATCAACGTTTTGAGCAAACGGGCCCGGATCAGTATTTTGACAGTTCTGGTAGGTCCGTATCGTGATTTGAGACTTGAGCGTATGTCCGGAATCGAATTCGGAGGTCCCTACCTCGAATTATCGCCATTTAACGGAAACAAAAAATCTAAAGGCTAAAGATTTCCAAAGTTTGACCGTGAATTTGATCTTATCGATATCAAACTTGGGTTGAGATTCTGAGAGTTAGAATAGCCGTGTTATGTCATTTATGACTTGTGCGATAAATTTGAAATCATTCCGGATTCATTTAATCCATTTTGGCACGGGTTTAGTAATGTGAAAAGTTTGAAACTCATAAGTCCGAATCGAGGAGTGAATTTANTTCCAACAGATCTCACAAATGATCTACAATACAAGTATAAAATCTAGTATCTCAAGAATATCGGCCGTAGCATTGTATTAATGATTATGCATATTGATGATAGAATTAAACATACCAATGTATTCTCAGAATTTCATCAAATTTGACCAAGTTATAATAAGCTAAGTATAACGACCCGGCCAGTCGTTTTAAAAGTTGTAGCCCCGTTCCCTTATTTACTGCTCATTCTGTGCTTTATAACTGTTATGTAACTTGTCGGGGTAGTCGATTCGGGTCCATAGAGATTTTAGAGTGAATTGGAACACTTAGTTCCAAAGTTTAAAATTTAAGTTGAAACGGTTGGCTGGATGTCGACCTATGTGCAAATGATCCCGGAATAGAATTTTGATGATTTCAATAGCTCCGTATGGTAATTTTGGACTTAGGAGCATGTTCGAAATTTTATTTGAAAGTTTGTAGTTAAATTAGGATTGAAATAGCTAAAATAAGAATTTAAGTTTGGAAGTTTGACCGGGGAGTTGACTTTTTGATATCAGGGTCGGAATCAAGTTTCGAAAATTTTCATAGCTCTGTTATGTCCTTTATGACTTGTGTACAAAATATAAGGTCAATCAGACTTGATATAATAGGTTTCGGCATCGAATGTAAAAGTTAGAGTTTCTAAGTTTCATTAAGCTTGAATTGGGGTATGATTCGTGATTTTTGCGTTGTGTGATGTGATTGGAAGTTTCGACTAAGTTCGTATGATGTTTTAGGACTTGTTGGCGTATTTGGTTGAAGTCCCAAGGGCCTCGGGTGAGTTTCGGATGGTTAACGGATCAAAAGTTGGACTTAAATAGCTGCTGCAATTTCTTCTGCTGGAAATGCAGAAATCGAAGCCCAAAAAATCGAACCCAGGATCGAAGCCCAGAAGTCGAGCCCAGGGTCGAAGGCCAGGATCGAGGGTCAGGATCGAAGCCAGGATCGAGGGGCATGATCGAAGGCCAGAATCGAGGGCCATGATCGAAGTCCAGGATCGAGGGCCAGGATCGATGCCCAGGATCAAAGGTCAGGATCGAGGCTCGGGATCGAGGGCCATGATTGAGGGCCATGATCGAAACCTTGATCGAGGGCCAAGATCGAGGCAGGTTCGAGGGCTGCCTGGACATAATTATAAAATACGGGATTTCGTCCCCTATGCCATTTTTGACGAATTGGAGCTTGAGGAGAGACGATTTTTGATAGATTTTCAAGAAAAAATATTTGGGTAAGTGATTCTAACTCGGATTTGGTCAATATACAAGAATATATCATTGTTTTCACCATTTAATTAGTGTATTGAGATGGAAATTTGAGAAAATTTTAGAAATTTCATAGAAATAAAATTTTCAGATTTCGGTGTCGATTCAGAGTCAGATTTGAGTGAAACTGGTATGGTTGGACTCGTAATTGAATGAATTGTCGGATTTTGTGAGTTTTTTGGATTCCAAGACGTGGGACCCACATGCAATTTTTGAGCGAATTTCGGATTTTATTGAAAACTGTAGTATTTGCTTATGAAATTGATTCCTATAATTTTTTGTTGACTGTATCAAATTATTTTGGCTAGATTCGAGCAATTCAGAGCCGGATATTCGTGGAAAAGGCATTCTTACCGATTGATTGAGCTTGATTCGAAGTAAGTGAGCTGTCTAACCTTGTGGGGGGGAAATTTCCCCTAGGATTAGTATTGATGTGATAATTGTAATGTGATGAAAGTCGTATACACGAGGTGACGAGTGTGTACACGGGCTAAATATGAAACATTATATATTTTTTAAAATTGTGTAGATCATTGTTGCATATTAATTAAATTATTAAATCTTGTTATATTCTCCATCACTGATCTAATTTATATACTTTAAATTTTCTTGACTTTCTCCTGCTAATTGTTTTTACCTGTTTAGCTGAAACTTGATTTTTTTTATTCCTTGCATTATTTGAAGGTGGAATTTCTTTAATTTAAATATTATTAATATGGAGAATTTGATATTTTAAATTTGGAACTTAGGCAACGTATTAAAAAATTTAAAATATTATTTTTGTTGAGTTATTTATTCCCGGATATTTTGTGAGATTTTGTATTCATTGTGATTGAGCCGTGAGCTCCCTGTTGTGAAACATATTGTTGATGTTGATTATTTTGGTAAATTGAATTATTTGGGCACTTGAGGTGCAAATTGTGATATTGATACGCATGCGGTGGTATAATGTCACGACCCAAAATCCCTGAAAGGTCGTGATGGCACCGGACACTACTGTCAGGCAAGCCAACACCAATAATTTGTAAATTCTCATTTTAATATTTCTGAAATCATTAATTTCCTTCAATTAAATAATAAATGATGAACTTTGCAGAGTAAATAATAAGGTTTTTCGCAAATTTCAATACTGAATAATCCAATAATCATCGCAAAATCCGGTATCACAAGAGTATGAGCATTCACTAGGGAACAAAATAAAATACAATAATTGTCCGGAATACAACTTTGGAAAGAAGAAAATACAAATACTCTGAAGGAGATTCTGTTGGTTGCGGAGCGTCGTATAGAATGCAGCTCACCTAAGTCCCCGCCATAATCACGCCTCTACGCCCACAAGGCCGCTAAACATGTGTGTACCTGCACAAAATGTTCAACAGGTGTAGTATGAGTACGTAAATCAACGCGTATCAAGTAAGTATCCCGCCTAACGTCGAAAAAGTAGTGACGAAGGGTCGACTTGGACACTTACTATGGGCTATAATTAATATACCAATGATATGATGAATTATGGATTTTATGAGGCTACAGTAAACACAATAACATGAGGCAGGGAAATAATTCTCTTGTTAATAGGGGATTTCCAAATTTATTTTCATCTTTTTAACAATTTATATCTCCGGCCAATGATGCCATATCAATTATCAATAATTCCAAATCAATCAATTAAGTCATGCGCAAATCATGCCGATGTCGTACGGCCCGATCCAATAAATATTTAAATTGTGCACTACCAGAGGGTTAAATGGCGCGAACCATAGATGCATCTATTTACTACCGAGGCGCTCGGCCCGATCCACAAACAACAATTTTTTTTCAAGAAAATACAAGTTTCTCATTTACAGTCAAGTATCTCATACAAACCTTCAAGTAAGTGAATTTAACCTTATACAATTCTTTTATCAATTTCTATCATGACTAAGTGATTATATTATCAAGTGAGGGCACAAACATTCCAAGTATAGCATGATACGGGTCCTAAACTACCCGGACAATAGCATAATAGTAGCTGCGTACGGACTCTCATCACCTCGTACGTACGTAGCCCCCACAATTAGGTACAAACATTAATTCAATTAACCTATGGGGTTAATTCCCTCTTACATAGTTAGAAAGAAGACTTACCTTGCTCCGAAGTTTCATAACTGGCTCCCAGGCCATTCAATCAACTAAACTCGACGCCCAATGCTCTAAAACTAGTCAATAAGTAAGCAAATCCATAAATATATACTCTAATATTCATTATAATCCTATTTACAATAATTTCCAACTCCGTTCGAAAAGTCGATAAAATCACCCTCGGCCCCACGTGCCCGGATTTCAAAAATTTTCAAAGATAATTATTACCCATAGCCTTATGAACTCAAATATAGGATTTATTCCCAATTCCATGCCCAACTTTCGTGGAAAAAATCCAAAATACCAAGTTTTAGGTCTTTCTTTTAAATCTTAAATTTCTACTAGTTTTCATATCTAAATTCGTATATAAACCTTGTATTTAGCTTGAAATAGGTGGAAATCACTTGCCTTTATATAGAGGATGAAGATGGAGCTCCAAATATCGCTCCAATACCGGCTCACATGGAGGAAATGAAGTGCAAATGAGACAAAACTTCGATTTTAAAAGAACACTGTCTAGGTCTTTCCCCTTCGCGATCGCGAAAATCCATTCGCGATCGCGAAAGCCAATCAACAGCTGCCTAAAAGAGACCCTTTCACGAACGCGATGCCCAAAACGCGATCATATTACTCATCCCTTCCACTTTCGCGATCGCGAACACCTTTATGTGATTGCATAGAACAACCTTCACCAAACGGGCCAGCCCCATTAACAGAGCGCATTCGCTATAGCCCCTCCGCGAACGCGAATAACCTCCAGCTCGACCCTCCGCGAACGCGAACCATTATACGTGATTGCGTAGATTAAAAATCCTACTAGTCCACTTAACCTTTTGTGATCGCGGAAGAGGAAACCAGATGCCCAGAAACCAGCAATTCCTAAAAGTACAATATCCGTCCGAACTCAATTCGAGGCACACCCGAGGCCCTCGGGACCTCAACCAATTATGCCAACACGTTCCAAAACACATTACGAACTTAGTCGAGCCTTCAAATCATATCAAATAACATCGAAATAATGGATCGCAACTCAATTCAAGCTTTATGAACTTTAAAATTTCAACTTCTATATTCGATGCCGAAACCTATCAAATCACGTCTGATTGACCTCAAATTTTGCACACAAGTCACATTTGACATTGTGGACCTACTCCAACTTCCGGAATCTGAATCCGACCCCGATATCAAAAAGTCCACTTCCGGTCAAACTTCTCAAACACCTTCAAATTTTCAACTTTCGCCAAATGGCCCCAAAATGACCTACGGACCTCCGAATCCACTTCTGGATGCGCTCCCAATACCAGAATCACTATGTGGATCTATTCCCAGACTCGGAATCCCAAATGGACACCATAACATTGAAATCTACTTCAACCCAAATTTATGAAATTCTTCTAAAAATGCCAACTTCTATAATAGGTGTCGAAACGTTTTCGGGTCATCCAAAATTCGACCCGGACATACGCCCAAGTCCAAAAATCCAAGGTCCTGTTGGAACCTTCAAATCCCGATTCCAAGGTCGTTTACTCAAAAATCCAATCTTAGTCAATTCTTCCAACTTAAAACTTCCGAAATGAGAATTCTCTTTCCAAATCAACTCTGAACTCTCCGAATTTCAATTCTGACCACGCGTACAAGTCATAATACCTGAAGTGAAGCTACTCATGGCCTCAAACTATTGAACGACGTGCTAGGGCTCAAAACGACAGGTCGGGTCATTACATTCTCTCCCACTTAAACATATGTTCTTCCTCGAACGTGCTAAGAACTGCTCTGGAGTTGTCTGAAATCCCTAGTCAACACCTCGTGCACTCACATGTGCTATCACAACTCAGTTGAGCACATTAGTTTGTGCTAATATGAAGATTTTCCCTTTTACTTAGACCATTAAGGCTTAAATCCCAATTCCAACATATGGATTTGTCTGCCAGGTCTGCTTCCGTCATACGAACACCGATAATCTCTATACGATGCACCAATACATGGTTACATACCTTTGCCGGATCCACACTACGCACTGCATAACTTACATGACCCATAACATCCTCTAATAACAATAGCCTTAATCTCACGAATCTGATGCTCACAATGCACTTCATGACATATATAGGTCTTGTTTTAACTCTGGCAATACCACCACGGCGGAAGAGGCGTGTAGAAATTCATAACCAACTGCCAAGTCAACAAATCATTGAACCTCTCCTCTTGACTAGAGCCATCACCCCATTATGAACCGATTAATGGTATTTGCTTCTTTAATATGCTTTATATAATCTGATCGCACTGATCCCAGGTCCAAAAATCTCGTCTCACCCAGTATAAGTTGCCCAGGCAATAAGCCACCTCAGGCACTGCTAAAATTTGCATATGATGCCATAATGTGCCAATAAGCTACAAAGCCGAACGTGATACCTAAGGAAAATGAACTCTATAAAGGATTACTCAACCCGCGTAACTAATAAAACAACTTAAAAGGCGTTATGAACCTTCCTCAGGAAATGAGAAACAAAACACACAAGAACAGATATAAGGAACTGTACTCGACATTACACTGTTGTGGCGCGCAACCCGATCCAAACAACATGCTTGTGGCGGCGTGCCACCCGATCCACACATAAAATCTATATAAGGAAATACTTAACGATCTAGAATGATCATTATTACAAAATACCCGAATATCGGCCACGAGCACGCTAAGTGCATAATACCATCCCTGGGGAGATAGATAATTCCATACGCTACAAAAGTCAAGCACAAATAAGGTGCGATATATGATCTGAATCTCTAGAGCCATCCTTCTCACACAACATCGTCGCTACGCGGAACCTCAGCACATGTGAAATTTATCAAGCCGTTTCACAATTCACACAGCATGATATAGTATTGCATGAAATAGCCGATGACGAATCGACATCCAACATCTGAATACTCCTCCATAAGGAGCAATATGCTGAAATGAACACACCCAGCCTGATACAGAGCCCATATTCATATTTAAATCCTTTCATGGACCTCAAGATGCTTCTGATTGCACCGTACTAGGCTAATAACCTTTCAAGGGTCGATAATAACCCCTTTCCCATAATACATAAGAATAGCTGCCAAGTCCAGAACAAACATTCTCAGTTCAGAACCAAATAAACCGAGCGCCATTCAGGCATAAATTCTCAGATTAACGATAGTACCACAACCTCCATGATCGGTTTCCATCTTTAATCATTTAAATGACTACCTATCACACTTATACAATCTTTTCGTAGGACACGCTCCCCCAATCTTCCTCACTAGATAACGAGTCTGCACATTCATACTACCGGCCGCACCAATGCTGTAAAGCAATTCAAGAATCCACATTCAGTATGCCAAGCCTCTTCACACCAGACACCGATCTCAGGTGACGCCAAAAACAATGACAGCTGACTCTAACCATTTGAGTCTTTTCTTGCTCATCCGAGCTCTTGACATTCTTGTCGACACCAAACTGCAACCTTGATCCTCAACTTTCAAATCCCATGCCGATCACTGCACTTAATCATGCCAATGCGCAAAAGTACAGGAATTTAATCTTAACTTCCGGACTACTAATAGGGTAAATACTTCATCACATAGAAACCTTTTACTTAAATCATTCCAAGAGAACCATTGCAACACACGATTGAATCCTTATATCCGCAGAAGATACCAACCTCAAGTAGTGGTCTAAACCACCATAACCCTTCTGGGATCCATCTATACATAACATGCCATAATACTCGAAAGCCTCCAAATAAGATCAGTTACGGCGACCGTCAAACCTCGCACGTACCGTCACAAATCACATGAATAACCCAACACACTAAGAGAGTTGATCATCGCCATCATTATGCCGATTCAACCATTGCTAACCGACCCGACTCTTTCTAATTTACCCTAGACTTGGCTTAAGAATAATAATAGCTCCATTTCAAACATGGCAAACTCAATCTGCACTCGTCTTGAGTGACCCCATCTCACGAGACCACATTGTCCTCAAAACCCACGAACCATCTCACACCCTTCATGTGCGCACATCCACATCTTCAACTGGTACACCCATTCTGATATTTCCTTTACGATTCTGAAGTTATTTCCTCCCATTCTTCCATTGATACACCATATACCGAAGATAACATAGAATATTCCAAGCCACTTTTCATAATCCACTGCAAAAGCTCAATACTTAACCATACTACTGGCTCGAAATCCTTAGGCACCGCACTTAAATTTTGAATCTACTAGGACCATTGTTAAGAGTCACCTACTCTGACTTGGTCTCGAACATAATCGAACTCCAAGTCTCCTCTAGCACATGAACGCCCTCTCAAAGAAGCACCCGGCTGAATCATTTTCCTTATACACCACTTCCACACGAAGCCTAGACTATGAGTCTTCCCCAAACCTGAACACGAATCGACAAGGCCAAATATAGCACACATTCCTTAAATCCTTTGCTCAAATTACTGTTGATGTTCTCTTCCCTTAGTCATAGCGACCCATCAGTTCACTGATAACCAGAAATTGCACTAGTTGATAATTACACAATCCAATCTATTGGTGGGGCTCTCCCACATAACCTGAAGCTACCATTGCATAACCCTGGAACCCACCAAGATTCCTTACCTCCTATTGACATGATCTTGCACAATCAACCCGCCAAATTCCTTGAAATCCTTCCATTAACCTTTAATGAACACTCCGAACCACTAGCCACATTTACATATTCAATCTCTTACCGAGTAGCCAGTAAAATTCTCTGCAGAAGCTTCATCAACACCGTGCGACCACTAACCTGCTCAGAGGAGATGACCCACCTGTGGAAATTACATGCCGACATATTCCAACATCACTGCACTGGGTATAATTATTATGAAATCAGTAGACCATCCTAAGTCCGGGCTCATTCACCAGCTACACCAGTCCGTTCACTCCTCATGGACGTCAACTAAAGCTACGACAATACATTTCAATCCAAAGTCATGTTGTAACCTTCTTCATATCAAGAAACCCCCTTCTATCGTATCCAATCTACCGCCATATAATAGCCAATATTTCAAATTAAGTCCATAGACCCAATCACCGTCCACCAAAATTCCCAAATCACTCTAAACTTTCCTCAAGGCGCGTAGCTATCCTATCACAGAACCCGCATACTACTCTGCCACTCTCCCACTTTGGTCAAACTCATTCCTTTAAGTAACTACCAGACTCCTGTTTCTCACACTTGGCCTTCTATAAGTTTATCCACCGCAACGCACCTCCCACATATCCTTCTTAATCCTTCGCTGCCCAGTTGTTGCCTTAAATCGAAATCTACCTCTGTAGTACTTGGATCGATAGATCGCTACCAACTTTAAACCTTTCCGTAAATCATCTTTCTCGAGCCATCAATACCAGGAATGCTGATTCGATCCTGAACCTCTGTACACTGTGACCTTTGACAGTCGCTTTCCCGATACCATTTATAATTCTCTGCCCCAAGGAGAATTGAAGGAAACCATAACACCGGTGAATTTAACACACTATAACCAATCAAGGACGATGACTCCACCTTACAGGCGAGGATTCTACCACAGTCGAACATATCGAGTCCCGCTACTCCATCAACCCAAGTCTGAACATTCTTAGTTCGATTGCCTTTCCTCAGTCGGAAGTAAAATACCGAATCTCTGAATCATGCACTGAGTAAACCTCATTTCAAGTCATTCACTACCCCAAGACATAGGCAAGCATCCTACCATCACATCAATACTGTGCGATAACCACTCATGGGCATCATAGCAACCTCTACATAGCCTCAAAGCTCTCAGAAGTACAACTACTGAGCTGAAATGACAGAACATCCTTCCACAAGGAGACTACAATAGCCCAATCAACTACGCAGGGAGAAACATTCCGCACCACATATGTAGTACCATTACAATTCCTCAATTCCCGATTTATAACCAGCGCTTCACGTCGCATAAGATTGAATGGGAAATAAATGAAGACATAAGCCTCAAAGGAATCAAATCGCACGATGAGGAATCAAGAAGGGGAGTTCTCCTAACTGTCCTGTAGCGTCTCGAAGATAAGTACAAACGTCTCTGTACCGATCCACAAGACTCTACTAGACTCGCTCATGACTCGTGAGACCTACATGAACCTAGCACTCTGAAGGATACTCTGTTGGTTGCGGAGCGTCGTACAAAATACATCTCACCTAAATCCCCGCCATAGTCGCGCCTCTGCGCCCACAAGGTCGCTAAACATGTGTGTACCTGCACAAAATGTGCAGCAGGTGTAGTACGAGTACGGAAATCAATGCGTACCCAGTAAGTATCCCGCCTAACCTCAAAGAAGTAGTGATGAGGGGTCGACTCGGAACTTACTATGGGCTATAAGTAATATACCAATGATATGATGAATTATGGATTTTATGAGGCAACAATAAACACAATAACATGAGGCAGGTAAATAATTCTCTTTTTAATAGGGGATTTCCAAATTTATTTTCATCTTTTTAACAATTTATATCTCCGGCCAATGAGGCCATATCAATAATTCCAAATCAATCAATTAAATCATGTCGAGGTCGTACGGTGCGATCCAACAAATATTTAAACTGTGCACTGCCAGAGGGTCGAATGGCGCGAACCATAGATGCATCTATTTACTATCGAGGTACTCAGTCCGATCCACAAACAACATTTATTTTTTCAAGAAAACACAAGTTTCTCATTTATAGTCAAGTATCTCATACAAACCTTCAAGTAAGTGAATTTAACCTTATACAATTCCTTTATCAATTTCTATCATGACTAAATGATTATATTAGCAAATGAAGGCACAAACATTCCAAGTATAACATTATACGGGTCATAAACTACCCGAACAATAGCATAATACTAGCTGCGTACGGACTCTCATCACCTCGTATATACGTAGCCCCTACAATTAGGTACAAACATTTATTTAATTCACCTGTGGGGTTAATTCCCTCTTACAAGGTTAGAAAGGAGACTTACCTCACTCCGAAGTTTCATAACCGGCTCCCAATCCATTCAATCAACTCAAACCAATGTCCAACGCTCCAAAACTAGTCAATAAGTAAGCAAATCCATAAATATATACTCTAATACTCATTATAATCCTATTTACAATAATTTCCAACTCTGTTCGAAAAGTCAATAAATTCACCCTCAGGCCCACGTTCCCGGATTCCGAAACCTTTCGAAAATAATTATTACCCATAGCCATATGAACTCAAATATATGATTTATTCTCAATTCCATGCCCAAATTTCGTGGCAAAAATCCAAAATACCAAGTTTTAGGTCTTTCTTCAAAATCTCAAATTTCTACTAGTTTTCTTATCTAAATCCGTATATAAACCTTGTATTTAGCTTGCAATAGATGGGAATCACTTACCTAGATGTTGGGGATGAAGATGGAGCTCACAATATCGCTCCAATACCGGCTCACATGGAGGAAATGAAGTACAAATGAGCCAAAACCTCGATTTTAAAAGAACACTGCCCAGGTCTTTCCCCTTCGCGATCGCGAAGGCCAATCAACAGCTGCCTAAAAGCTTCCCTTTCGCGAACGCGATGAGCAGAACGCTATCACATTGCTCAGCCCCTTCCACTTTCACGATCGCGAACACCTCTATGCGATAGCATAAAACAACCTTCACCAAATGGGCCAGTCCTATTAATACAGCGCGTTCGCGATAGCCCCTCCGCGAACGCGAATAACCTCCCGCTCGACCCTCCGCGAAGGCGGACCATTATACGCGATCGCAGTAAAAATCCCACCAGTCCACCTAACCTTTCGCGATCGCGGCCCTTTCTTCGCGATCGCGGAAGAGGAAACCAGATGCCCAGAAACCAACAGTTCCTCAAAGTCCAATATTCGTCCGTACTCGATCCAAGACACACCCGAGGACCTCGGGACCTCAACCAATTATGCCAATATGTTCCAAAACACATTACGAACTTAGTTGAGCCTTCAAATCACATCCAATAATATCGAAATAATGGATCGCAACTCAATTCAAGCTTTATGAACTTTAAAATTTTAACTTCTACATTCGATGCCGAAACCTATCAAATCACATCTGATTGACCTCAAATTTTGCACACAAGTCACATTTGACTTTACAGACCTACTCCAACTTTAGGAATCGGAATCCGACCCCGATATCAAAAAGTCCCCTTCCGATCAAACTTCTCAAAAACCTTCAAATTTCTAACTTTCGCCAAATGGCCGCAAAATGACCTACAGACCTTCGAATCCACTTCTGGACGCGCTCCCAATACCAGAATCACTATATGGAGCTATTCCAAGACTCGGAATCCCAAACGGACACCGATAACATTGAAATGCACTTCAACCCAAATTTATGAAATTCTTTTAAAAATGCCAACTTCCATAATACGTGCCGAAACGTTCCCGGGTCATCCAAAATTTGATCCGGACATACGCCCAAGTCCAAAATCATCATACGAATATATTGGAACCTTCAAATCCCGATTCCGAGGTCGTTTACTCAAAAATCCAATCTTAGTTAATTCTTCCAACTTAAAGCTTTCGAAATGAGAATTCTCTTTCCAAATCAACTCCGAACTCTCCGAATTTCAATTCTGACCACGCGTACAAGTCATAATACCTGAAGTGAAGCTACTCATGGCGTCAAACTGTTGAACGACGTGTTAGGTCTCAAAATGACCGTTGGGGTCGTTACATATAAGGTGTGGTTGTTGAAACGCATGCGGTGAGATAAGGGTGACTTGATATGCGTGGCTAGTAGGGGAACTACTAGCAGTCATATGGTGTGATAAGGGTGTCTAAAATGCGGGATGCTATTTCAAGAAAAATGTTTTTTTTCAAAATTAAATGTGAAGGCTCCACGGTGATATAAGGAAATGAGATATTGTGAATTTATTTATGATTTGGGACTACGAGGCGGTACCTCGGGAGTGCCCTTGTTGATATTGATTTATGGCCGCAGTTGCCTATGATTATTGTTGTGATTCTCTTAAAATTGAAAATAATTCTATTTTTTTTTCACGAGATATTATTTTCCATTATTTTGCGTAGTTAATTGGTGACATACGACTTACTTGATTTCACCTTGTCTTTTATTATTCCAGTAGGGCCTGACCTGACCTCGTCACTATTCTACCAAGGTTAGGCTTGGAACTTACTGGGTACCGCTGTGGTGTACTCATACTAGGCCTCTACACATCATTTTGTACAGATCCAGGTACATCCTACCAGTCCAGGCATCAGTGAGCTACCTGTGAACGGAGACTTCGAGGTATATCTGCCAGCATCCGCATACTCCGGAGTCCCTTCTATCATTATTATATTGCTTTCTTATTTTCCTTAGACCCTGATATATATAGATACATTGAGGATAAATTCTTAGAATCTTGTGACTTATTTCTACCCGGTATTGGGAGTTGTAATTATGTGAATTTGCAGATTTATTTATTTCATATTTTAATTGTTATTCCTCATTTATAGGCTTACCTAGTCTTAAAGACTAGGTGCCATCACGACATCCTACGGAGGGAATTTGGGGTCGTGACAAGTTGGTATCAGAGCTCTAGGTTCATAGGTGTTATGAGTCACAAACAGGTTTAGTAGAGTCTTGCGGATCGGTACAGAGACGTCTGTACTTATCTTCGGGAGGCTATGGAAATGTTAGGAAAATATTCACTTCTTTGATTCCTTATCGTGCGCACTGTTGAATTCAAAGTTCTAAACCATTGTCTTTCTATTTTCTCACAGATGGTGAGGACACGCATAACTGGATCTGATGATCAGACACTCGCGCCCCCTGTTCGAACCACAAGAGGCCGGGGCTGGGGCAGAGGTCGTGCCAGAGGCCGAGGATGACCACGTGGTGCAGCCAGAGCACCTGCACGAGCTGCTGCAGCAGAGCCACCAGCAGCTCCAGTTGGAGAGCAGGCACCAGAGATGCCTGTTACTACTCCTGCACTTCAGGAGACCCTTGCCTAGTCTTTGAGCATGTTTGGCATTCTAGCTCAGGCAGGGTTGATTCCACTTGCTCCTGCCACATATCAGGCTGGGGGAGGAGCACAGACTCCCAGCACCCGTACTATAGAGCCACAGGCCCAAGTTGACCATGCCCCAGAGGTTATACTAGTACAGCCAGTTGTCCCAGTTCGGCCTGAGGTTGGGACTGCAGTTTCAGAAGGGGAGCAACTCAGGCTTGAAAGGTACAAGAAGTACCAGCGTCCCACATTCAGCGGTTTAGCTTTAGAGGTTAGGGTTTTCTATAGGAATGTCACGGTATCTTACGTACAGTGATTTTGGACTTAGGAGCGTGTTCAAAATTTTATTTGGAAGTCCGTAGTTAAATTAGGCTTGAAATGGCTAAAATAGGAATTGAAGTTTGGAAGTTTGACCGGGGAGTTGACTTTTTGATATCAGGGTCGGAATCTAGTTCTGAAAATTTACATAGCTTCGTTATGTCATTTATGTCTTGTGTGCAAAATTTGAGGTCAATCGGACTTGATTTAATAGGTTTCGGCATCAAATGTAAAAGTTAGAGTTTCTAAGTTTCATTAAGCTTGAATTGAGGTATGATTCGTGGTGTTAGCGTTGTTTGATGTGATTGGAAGTTTCGACTAAGTTTGTATGATGTTTTAGGACTTGTTGGTGTATTTTGTTGAAGTCCCGAGGGCCTCGGATGAGTTTCGGATAGTTAACGGATGAAACGTTGGACTTAAACAGCTGCTGCAATTTCTTCTGCTGGAAATGAAGAAATCAAAGCCCAGGATCGAAGCCCAGAAGTCGAGCCCAGGGTCGAAGACCAGGGTCGAGGGCCAGGATTGAAGCCAGGATCGAGGGCCATGATCGAAGGCCAGAATTGAGGGCCATGAGCGAAGGCCAGGATCGAAGCCATGATCGATGCCCAGGATCGAAGGTCAGGATCGAGGCCCAGGATCGAGGACCATGATCGAAACCATGATCGAGCGCCATAATCGAAGCCTTTATTGAGGGCCAGGATTGAGGCAGGTCCGAGGGCTGCTTGGACAGAATTATAAAAAAGGGGACTTCGTCCCCTGTGCCATTTTTGATGAATTGGAGCTTGAGGAGAGGTAATCTTTGGGTAAGTGATTCTAACTCGGATTTGGTTAATATACACGAATATATCATTATTTTCACCATTTAATTAGTGTATTGAGATGGAAATTTGGGAAAATTTTAGAAATCTCATAGAAACGAATTTTTGAGATTTCGGTGTCGATTCAGAGTCGGATTTGAGTGAAACTGGTATGGTTGGATTCGTAATTGAATAGATTGTCGAATTTTTTGAGTTTTCCCGGATTCCGAGACATGGTCCCCACGGGCGATTTTTGAGCTAATTTCGGATTTTATTGAAAAATGTAGTATTTACTTATGAAATTGATTCTTATAATTTTTGGTTGATTGTGTCAAATTATTTTGGCTAGGTTCGAGCCATTTAGAGTCAGGTATTCGTCGAAAAGGCATTCTTACCGATTGATTGAGCTTGGTTCGAGGTAAGTGACTTGTCTAACCTTGTGTGGAGGAAATTTTCCCTAGGATTGGTATTGATGTGATAATTGTAATGTGATGAAAGTTATGTACACGAGGTGACGAGTGTGTACACGGGCTAAATAAGAACGATTATATTTTTTAAAAATTGTGTAGATCACTGTTGCATATTAATTAAATTATTAAATCTTGTTATATTCTCCATCATTGATCTGATTTATATACTTTGAATTTGCTTGACTTTCTCCTGCTAATTGTTTTTACCTGTTTAGCTGAAACTTGATTTCTTTTATTTCGTGCATTATTTGAAGGTGAAATTTCTTTAATTTAAATATTATTAATATGAAGTATTTGATATTTTAAATTTGGAACTGAGGCAACGTATTAAAAAATATTAAATATTATTTTTGTTGAGTTATTTATTCCCAAATATTTTTTGAGATTTTGTACTCATTGTGATTGAGCCGTGAGCTCCGTGTTGTGGAAAGTATTGTTGATATTGTTTATTTAGGCAAATTGAATTATTTGGGCACTTGAGGTGCAAATTGTGATATATTGTGATATTGATACGCATGCGGTGGTATAAGTTCTGGGTGTTGAAATACATGTGGTAAGATAAGGGTGGCTTGATACGCATGGCTAGTAGAGAAACTACTAGAAGTCATGTAGTGTGATAAGGGTGGCTAAAACGCGGGATGCTATTTCGGGAAAAAACTTTTCTTTAAAATTAAATGTGAAGGCTCCTGCGGTGATATAAGGAAATGAGATATTGTGAATTTATTTATGATTTGGGACTACGAGGCGATATCTCGGGAGGGCCCTTGTTAATATTGATTTATGGTCGCAATTGCCTTTGATTATTGTTTTGATTTTCTTAAAGTTGAAAAGAATTTTATTTTGTTTCCACGAGGTATTATTTGCCATTATTTTGCGTAGTTAATTGGTGACATACTACTTACTTGATTCATTTCCATTGTCATTTTATTTTTATTATATTGTTAAATATTTCACCTTGTCTTTTATTATTCCAGTAGGGCCTGACTTGATCTAGTAACTATTCTACCAAGATTAGGCTTGGCACTTACTGGGTAGGGGTGTTCAAAATCGAACCGAAACCGAAAACCGAACCGCAAAAATGGCTTAATGGCTTATTGGTATCGGGTTAACGGTTTAACGGACGGGGAACATATTAAAATTTTATTTATTAACGGCTTATCGAATTTGGGATGGATTATTCAATTTTCTTAACGAATAATCTGTTAACCTGTTAAGAATATATATGTAATATGTATATTAAATAAGTAATAAAAATCCATTTCTTATACAAGCAGAAGTGTTAAAACTTAAAAGTGTTTCTTTACAGTAGTCCAGTACCCTTCTTTACCAATACTCTATTAGGCATTTAGATTTGAGACATTAGAAAATAGAAACCCTAACATCTAAAACTGTTAATTTCAGTATTACATTTACACCCAGCAGCCAGAGCAGCAGACTCACCGTCTCCCTCTCGCTAACTCGCCTCTCCATCTCGGCTCTCCCTCTCGCCAACTCGCCAACTCGTCGTCTCGCCTCTCCCTCTCGCCATAGCCAGAGCCCAGAGCAGTAGATGGTAAGTTTCTTTTCTTGTTGAAATTCCAACTGTTGCCTTCTCTGCCTTGTGCTGATTTGAGATCGATTTTTACAGTTTCTGTTTAAATATCCGTTAAGGAAATTGTTATTTTCATTCCTTTTCTTTTCTTGTTGTAGTGACTCATAGCATGGCTGAAAATATACAAAGTGATAAGATGATGGATGAAAGTAGGGCTTCTAATTAAAATACAATAAGCCAATCTGAAACAACAGAGTCAAATATAACCAAAAAAAGTAAAAAAAAAAAAAGGTCTATTGTATGGGATCATTTTATAGAAATTATTACTTCCGAATGGAGTACAAAAGCAAAATGTGACTATTGATTTATTGAGTATTGTTTTAAGACCAAAGACGGTACGTTGACACTTCTTTCTCATATGTTTAAATGTCCTAAACGCCCTGCTATTGTTGATAAAAAACAATCAAATTTAGGTTTCCAATCTGTTCCGGGGGGTAGTCAGGGTGACTTAGCTGTTGTTACTTGAAAATTGGATCAAGAAGAGTGTAGGAAGGCATTATGTCGTATGATAATAGTTGATGAGCTTTCTTTCAGCTTTGTTGAGAAAGAAGGTTTTAGAGACTTTATGAAAGTGGCGCAACCTTATTTTCTGATCCCTTCCCGTAGTACTATAACTAGGGATTGTTTTGATCTTTTTAATGAAGAAAAGCAAAAGTTGAAGAGGTCTTTTATAGAAACGAAACAAAGAGTATGTATTACCATTGATACGTGGACTTCTATACAAAGAATCAATTATATGTGTATCATTGCCCATTGGATTGATAGTAAATGGAATATGCATAAAAGAATAATTTATTTTTGTCCTATTGTTAGTCATAAAGGCGAAGATATGGAAAATGGTATTGGTAGGTGCTTACGTGAGTGGGGGATAAGATCTTCAATATCACAGTTGATAATGTAAGCTCCAATGATGTGATAGTAAAAGAATTATCTAAGCAATTAACAAAAATAGGAACTAATTTGAACGGTAATCACCTTCACGCGAGATGTATGGCTCACATCATGAATCTTGTGGTCCAGGATGGTTTAAAAGAATCTTCAGTGCCTATTGAACGTGTTAGGCATGCAGTGAGATATGTTATGCAGTCTCCTGCGAGGTTGAAGAGGTTTCAAGAATGTTTTGATGATGAACAACTCAATTGTAAAAAAACTTTATGCTTGGATGTTCCAACTAAGTGGAATTCCACCTACTTGATGTTGCGCAGGGCTGTTGAATTTGAAAGTGCATTTTCACATTATGCATCTAGTGAAATTGGCCTAAGACATTATCTTGAGCATTCTTATATTGAAGTCGGAAGAATTTGAAAGTGCATTTTCACATTATGCATCTAGTGAAATTGGCCTAAGACATTATCTTGAGCATTCTTATATTGAAGTCGGAAGAATTTGAAAGTGCATTTTCACATTATGCATCTAGTGAAATTGGCCTAAGACATTATCTTGAGCATTCTTATATTGAAGTCGGAAGAATTTGAAAGTGCATTTTCACATTATGCATCTAGTGAAATTGGCCTAAGACATTATCTTGAGCATTCTTATATTGAAGTCGGAAGAATTTGAAAGTGCATTTTCACATTATGCATCTAGTGAAATTGGCCTAAGACATTATCTTGAGCATTCTTATATTGAAGTCGGAAGAATTTGAAAGTGCATTTTCACATTATGCATCTAGTGAAATTGGCCTAAGACATTATCTTGAGCATTCTTATATTGAAGTCGGAAGAATTTGAAAGTGCATTTTCACATTATGCATCTAGTGAAATTGGCCTAAGACATTATCTTGAGCATTCTTATATTGAAGTCGGAAGAATTTGAAAGTGCATTTTCACATTATGCATCTAGTGAAATTGGCCTAAGACATTATCTTGAGCATTCTTATATTGAAGTCGGAAGAATTTGAAAGTGCATTTTCACATTATGCATCTAGTGAAATTGGCCTAAGACATTATCTTGAGCATTCTTATATTGAAGTTGGAATTCCTACAGGTGAACTTTTGAGTAGTGATTGGGAGAATGTAAAAAGAATTACAAAGTTTCTTGAAATCTTCTATCTTCTTACTTTGAAAATATCTGGATCACGTTATCTTACATCGAATATTCATTTTCTTGAAATTTGTGCGGTTGCTGTTTATTTGAAGCAATTGATAGCAAATGAAGATACAGTTTTAAGTGAAATAGCAAAGAAGATGAAGAAAAAGTTTAATAAGTATTGGGGTGATCCAGGAAAAATGAACAAGATAATTTTCATCTCATGTATTTTGGATCCACGTTACAAGCTCGAATCAGTTGGTTATGCACTTATAAAGATGTTTGGTGAAGATCCGAGGCAACTATACAAGCAGAAGTGAAAAAGTATATGACTTCGTTATTTAGTGAGTATGTAAAGTCCAGCTCAAAAGGTGTCGTGCTTGCTTCATCTTCACATTGTTCTTCATTGGACACTTCTACTTTCAGACTTTCTGACAGTCAAGTAAGCACCCAAAATACAGGACTTTTAGAATCACTAATGCAAGATATAAAAAATATAAAAGTGGGAGTGGAGGTGTGGATACTAAAACAGAGTTAGATAAATATTTTGGTAAAGAAACTGAGGATGACACTAAAGAATTTGATGTTCTTCTCTGGTGAAAATTGAACTCATCTAGATTTCATGTTCTTGCGGAGATGGCTCGTGATGTATTAGCGGTTCCAGTTTCAAGTGTGGCATCCGAATGTGCGTTTAGTACAGGAGGACGTCTTCTTGATTCATTTAGGAGTTCATTAACTCCTATATTGGTGCAAGCTCTAGTGTGTCTTCAAGATTGGCTTCGAAATGAAAAATTAAAACAACCTGTTAGTGTTGAGTAATATATTGATAAAATCGAGCAGCTTGAACAAGGTAATAATATTGTTACTATATTTGTTGTATATAAATGTTGTGGATATGCTTATATTTATCACACGACTCATTATTTTAATTTGTTTTCTTCAGATTTAGCCAGCGATGGAAAAGACCCTTCCGTAATTGACATGTAGTATTAATATATCTGGTAAGAATTCGAATTATAATACAATATTAATAAATATGTTAATATATTAACAACAAACATGAATTTTTAGATCAACAGTTTATATAATCCTACTAATTAGCTTAAATTTTAAGGTGGATCTGCAAACTCATTGATCTCATTTTGTAAAGTCTTGTGCCCTCAAGCTGTCATATTTCAAGCCTGCTACCATCTGAGTTATATAGTGCTAGGTTGTTATTTGTTAGTAGTTTGTTATTTCTTAAATGCTATTAATAATGTAAATGGTTCTACCATTGCAGAGTGATTCCGACTCTTAGATTGTTGTTTGAACTTTGAAGCTACAGAAATTGAAGCATTGTTAGGCGTCAGCTGCACCAGTTGTATTTTGTGGATGTCTCCAATCGTTATAGATTTTATGTCTAAATTTCTATTTTATCTCTAGTTGTATTCTTGACTTATTTTGACATGTGTAATTGCCATGTTAGGAAGTGTTAAGTGTTAATAGAATCTCCATTCATCATTATTATAAAACAGTTAAGATTTCAAGTGGTTACTATATATGGATAGTAAATTGGTGATTAATAAGCATGAGTAAATATGTGTATACAGTTTTGTACTCTTTGTTATTTCTGTGTATGGATTAATCACGTACTAGAAAATAGTGATTTAAGCATGTGTAAATTAAATATCTTTACAGCTTTGCCTTTAGATCTTTTTTATCTAGATCTTTACATATTAAATTAGTATTGATGTGATCTTTATGAAAATGGTATGTGCGTCATGTGCAATTGCATCCATTGCTCCAATATTTATCGTCTGAATGGAAAGCAATGTCAGTGGGCACTAGCAGATTTCTCTAGTGTTTAGAAGTGTCAATTTTGGTGTAACAACTAATAGGCGGTAACATGAAGCACCAAAATAGTCCTCTGTAATAACTATTGAACTAGGTCGATAAACCGCCCGATAATAGCCAAACCGATACCAATCCGCCCAATATCTTATCAGGTGGCTAGCAGATTAATACATTTAAAAATCGATAACCAATAAGCCGAACCGTTAAGAGTAAATAACCGCCTGGTAAGCAGCCCTATTACTGGGTACCGCTGTGGTGTACTTATACTACGCTTCTGTACATCTTTTTGTGCAGATCCAGGTACATCCTACCAGTCCAGATGTCACGACCCAAAACTAACCCCAGTCGTGATGGCGCCTATCGTGGAACTAGGCAAGCCGACTCATTTCCAAACAAAACCTATATTTATATTTTTATTTCAAAAATAATTTCAATACTCTAGTTAACACAAAAAAAAACCTTCATTTAAGGAGTTCAAATCAAAGAAAACAAATGTGCGGAAGAGAAAAGCCCGATATCGGGGTGTCACTAGTCATGAGCATCTACTACAATCTGTCTAAATATATCAACACTAACTCAGCCTGGAAAATAGCTAAATACAACTAGAGGAAGATATGAGGGAGAAGAGCAGGGGCTGCGATCGCCAAACAGCTACCTTGCTATCTCCAAAAGAATCTGCAACCAGAACACTCAGTAACCGCTATCGTGTCCAGCTATACCTGAATCTGCACATAGGGTGCAGGGAGTAACGTGAGTACGCCAACTCAGTAAATAACAACAATAAATAAAGACTGAGCAGTAGTGACGAGCAATAAAGCATATAACGTTCCTATCAGGAAATCTCAGTAAAATACCATATGCTCTAAAAAATCAGGATTTGAATCAAACATCTCATTTAAACCCAGTTCCAATAAAAATTATTTAAAGACATTTTTCCAACAGTTTTTCAAACAAAGGCTCAATGCAAGGTGAGCAAAAATGATGAAATCATAAACAGCCCCTCGGGCAAAACATCACTCATATACAGCCCCTCGGGAAAACCTCACAGTCGCTCGTGCCACTTGGGCATACCTCACAATCACTCATGCCTCACAGTCACTCAGCACTCGGCACTCGCATTCAGTAGGTACCTGCGCTCACTGGGGGTGTGTACAGACTCCGGAGGGGCCCCTTCAGCCCAAGCGCTATAATCTGCACGGACAACTCATGTGCTATAATAATAAAGTATGTTGCAGGCGGGCAGCCCCGATCCACACTCATCCTCACAATCAGGCCCTCGGCCTCACTCAGTCATAAACCTCTCAAGCCACTCAGGCAATTCAGTAAAACAGGGCATTCGGCCCAAAACATTTATATGCATCAAAGAAGAGTCATAAAATTAAGTTATACGGTAAACAAGTATAAGCATAACTGATTATAGATTATCAATTGAAAACAATGAGAGGATGGTAAGAAAAAGCCCCTAAGGGTCCAAACAGCATTGGCCCAAGGCACAAACATGGAGTTCAGCCTAATTTACAGAAATTCTTTCTAAAACATATAAGTATCAAATGGTTTCAACAAAGTA
>AWOL01S0072555.1:1846-42307 GCA_000715115.1 Nicotiana otophora | reverse complement strand
CACACACACACACACACCCAAGCCTGCCAGCCAATTGGAGCATGGACAACATAATATGGGGCCCAAAATCGAGTAAACCAAGAATTTGAATGGGTCTAGCTCTGATAGCAATGGCAAGAAAAAAGGATTCTGAGTCTAACTCAATCCCAAAAGCTAGGTCATGAGACAAGGATTGCGCAAGACAGACTTGTGACATTTTTATCATATTACACTTGTCCACTTTATTGACATAGTTTATGTGCTTTTCCAAAAGCTTGCCCACATGCTAAATACTAAATTAACAAATATAAAATCATTCTCAGTCTTAAGTCATTTCTTGTTCTGGAGAATTAAGATACCGAGGAGAGTAGAAAAAGAAAAATCAAGACGCTTACCAATAGCCAGAAGCAAGCAACTTCCCCCCAATAACTTTTGGAGGCTTACCCCATATGGGTGCCTTGGGATTCTTTTTAAACATATGCTTCTGCTTATTGGCACCTCTGAACACTAAGTACCTTCCAATCCGAAACAGGGCCCATATCAAGAAACAGTAAAGTGAAAGCAAAAGAGAAAATTGTCTGAATGACATAAAGAAAGTGCAATCATACAGATGACAGTTAGTATTTAGAGGTCCTTGCATGCTGGAAACATTTACCCAATAAGAAAGACGAGGCAATTGGCAATTACTGCTGCTGTTGTTAACTCAACTTTGTTACTCAAAAGCCACCAACCCTGAAAATGAATAGAAACATAATAAAACCCCACGTTGACAACCAGAATAAGCTTCATCGTATCTGTTTGTTACTCTTGTATGCCATTTGTCTCCAACTATAAACTTGGGTTTTGGCTGCACTAAAATGGAGACCTCCCACTCCTATGTACTATTAGCCCTTTTTCTCAATAAGATAAATTCATTACTCCTCTTTACACTTCCTTGCACACACAGCCAAACTTGTCTAAAATACAATCTGACACACAACAGAGCACACTATCGTGCTTGTAGCCGAACACAAACTCATCAGACTCTTTTCCACTAACCAACCCAACCTACAAACCATGAAATTGACCATGACTATCACAATCATGCAATTGTCACTAAATCTCCTAGCCTTATTCTTATTAATTCACCGCAGAGATGACAACATAAGATTAGACTCTTACCCTCTCTCTCTACTTCAACCTTCAAACAGCCCCCCCTGTTGAAGGAACCAATAGAAGCAGGGAAAGAGGACAAACAAACAGAATTATCAACTGCAGGCCAACAGAAAATTGGAAAACATTCTGGCTACCCTTGAAAATCAAGAAAATTAATGTAGTTATATGTTATATTGTATAGGTTGCAAAATATTTAGGGCCATTGAACTCGAGTAGAGAATGTTATGCAGAAAATTTTATAGGATATTTTAGACTATTTTGTATTTAATGGAGGAGATAATTGCTTGTCTTATTAATCAGAGAACTTACAGTATTATAAGTAGACTAAGACTCTTATATAAGGAGCCCCTCTTGTATACAATCTACAATCAAGTTAACAAGATTCTCTCTTGTTTCATATGATTTCACAGCTACGAGCAGGAGTCAGTGGGCTCTTTTAACAACAGAGGCTCTTCATGTCTTGAGTTCTGGAAATACATGGAAATTTACTTTTTGTTTATGAAACACGAGATTTGTTCAGAACATTTTCCAGGAAAGGAAAAAAACAGTTTCAAGACAAGGTTTTCTCACAAAACAAAAAATTAAAAAAAACACATGTTTTTCTCCTTTTCCATTTCGTTTCTTTAAAAGGCCCAAGATTTAAATTACTTTTTTTTTTCATAAGTAAGCCCCTGATTCAAATTCTTTTAAACGAGTACCAAAAACTTTTCTGGTATTCAAACTAGTGTAAACATGGGACCCATTGAAATATTGTAGCATGAGGTGAGGTATTAAATTCAAGGAAAGTAAATGCACTGGCATGGCCGAGACTAGATATCATTACATTTAGTAGGAAATGAAGGATATATGTGATAACTCAAAACTATGTTTTTTACGAGAATTCAGTTACATCCTATACATTTGTGGTATACTGATATCAAAGGTGTCAGATTCCATCTATAAGCAAGGACAGAATTGTTTGTGGCAGTAAGAAATGGTTATGAGTACATGCCTGAATACTGAAGGTGAACGGTATAAAGACTAGATCACCAAAAACCAGCATGAAGCCCAACCTCTCCGCTATTATATCCCATCTAAAAAGGGAGACACAAGATTTTACACAATTGTAAATGCTCAAAATTTCGATGAAGGAACATAATCAAGACTATAAAGAAAGGAAAAAGTAAGAGGAATAGATGATGTTCGTGCCATCAATATATAATCACTGTCCGACAAAACAAGCGTATCATTCTGCTAATTAGAAGACATTTGGGGCTTAGAAACGTCAAGCCTTGAAAATACAATTTTTTTTAATCAAAATCATGCTCCCAATAATCTCACACCAACAGAGTTAATTTTAAATATTGCATTGGTACACGCTCAAGAAGCATTAAAACCTTAATGTACAAATCAAAACCACTCACTAAAGCTAAAACAGGATGACAGTTCAACATTCCCTTCAATCAATCCTAAAGTGAGAATAGTAGTAAGCCAGCCAGACCTTCCAGGTTTCTGGCAGTTACTCGTGTTCCGCTATGGTTCAAATGTTAGCACCACCACCACAGGTTCTCCGGAATCACTGTTCTTGGATGTATACGAAACTTAAAGAAGACTTTCTTGTTTTTATTTAACCTTGTGGCAGATGGGTCGATGCTCAATGTCTCCAAATTAAAAAAAGAAAAGAAAAAAAAGAACAATAAAAATGTTTTAAGGCTACTAGTCAACTATCACCAAGGGCCAAGACATGTACAACAACCAATGCTACACTAACCCCTCTGATTCCACCTAACTTCTTATGCTCAGACCATGACTCTGTGGACCAAACCCAGCTACCCTCTATAGCCCTAATTCCATTTATTAGCCATTCTCTTCCAAATCAACTACCTAAACCAATCAGAAGGCCAAAGTGCCGATAAACATCATAATCCTTTAATAATACAACTTCCGGTGTTACCTTTCTAAAGCACGAAAATGGACCAAGAACCACATTATACCTGCCCAGACTAATGTTTCTCATGACTAAACAACTAAACCCTCCCTGTGTTACCATTGTTAGGCTGCAGCCCTTCTGCCACTTGTTGTTGTTGTACTCTCTTTCTACTGTTGTTACATAATGTGGTATTTGTGTTATATGGATGACTCACTTCAAATTCTAGATCAAAGCATAATAACCGCACAACAAATAAAGATAAAGAGACTGGAGGTGAAAGGGAGACGAAAATCTGGACAGCTGACCTAAATTAAGGAAAGGGGAGAAGAGAGAAACATTAGTTCTTTGTTTAACAGCAACTTTTCTATCTTAAAAATGTTAAGAGAGAAGAAGGCTGCCAACTTACGTGGAGGTCATGAACTCTTCATAGAAGAAGTAATCAAGGATGTACAGCTGCAATTAAATGCATAGAAAAGAAGTTTTAACTATCACAAGCATATATTCAAGAAGCCAGACTTGGAAGTGCACAGCCACCAACTTACCCCACAAAATAGCTGGTAGAGAATTATGGATTGGCTCAATTTGGCCTCTATAATACATTTTGCAAGAACTGAAAGATTGATAAGTAACCATCCCATCATACCAGCTCTAACAAAGAAAAATCTGCAGCAGAAAGTTCATCATTAAGCAGAGAAGCCAAAAGAGAGAACCAAATAGACTTGATATTGAAGCTTACAGTCATTATAACAAACAAAATAAATATATGGGCCTCTCAGAATCTCTTTGACGAGGACTTTAACTATGATTTAAGGTTCCTGGAAATTGACAAGTTCCAACTCATCAGAAATAAGTTTTTCATGTCAAGTATTATTTTACTTGGGTAAGAAGCAAATTACTATAAATCAACCCCAGTTGGGAATCAGCTATATGAATCATCAAAATCCATTTCATTCCATTTGGACCCGTTTTACCCCAATCATCAACAATTCTCTCCAAACAAATTAAGAGTTCTCTACCACTAGGTTCTCTACATTTTCTTCCACTCAGGTAGCAAGAAAAAAATCGTTTTCAGTGCTAAATTAAATAAGATATGCAAATTTCACAACTCACTATTGCAGACATGACTGCCTATGGATTGGTCATTAACATGAAATGTTTTAGGCAAAGCCGCAAAGTTACTACAGAACCTATCCAACAAAAGTATAAACTACATAATCCAAGTATAGCATGACGAAAGCTTTTAATTCACGATCTGGTCACTTGTCACAATGGTGACAAGGTCTGAGGTATGAGAACATACTTGAGATCAATGCCAATGAAATTAGGATTTAGTTGTATCCCGAACCACCTAGTCAAAGAAATAGGATCAAAGAAATATCAGGATCTTATTCATTATAACTAAATCAACAGAATCTGAACATAGTGCACTTCTTTTTTTTTATAAGTAGAGCGCAACATATATATCCTGCTCCAATGTGGTGACAAACTACAAGAACATTAATTGCCCAGAATCCATGTCACTTTGAAAGATCATATTTAACTCAGAAGCAATTGTTGGCATTTTCCTTCTTTAGTACTTGCAAGCTTGATTGGCGTTACCGATTGTTATCATTATGCTGGTGTTTCATCTCTCAACATTAACTAAAGTAATTTCTGACAAAATTGGTATGTAGTGAAGTGTTCTCTTGAACTACAACACTTTGCTTGTCACCTGTCAACCTTGATCAAACTACTCTGTTTAACAGAAAGCTGAAAAGTGAAAACTATGAATTTTCACAGCTAAATTCTTCTTCTCATTCTTTTTCTTTTTCAAATAGAAATTCCCGGTTATTAAGGTTCAATCAGAGTCAAGCAAGAAAATAAATGGCTACTGATAGTCATAGAAACAATGTATTTTGACAGCATAATTCTTCTTCTCCTTTTTCTTTTTCGACACAGAAATTCCCCGTTATTAAGGTCCAATCAGAGCCAAGTGAGAAAATTAAAGACTACTGATAGTCATAAATTATAACAGATATATCAGATAATATGAACTCTCAATTCTGTGATAATAATCCATGCCATCTTGCATACACAGGCTGAAATACAGTACTAAATGCATTTGAGGAAAATTAAAATTTCTCAATCCCGCTCTTACTATTTTACATCAAATAAATTCTTATGTTAACTGGTAACTTCACAACAATTCAGAGAAACTTACACGGGATAGATGAAAGGATGGACGGAAAGACAGTTCAATAAAGAATGATATTACAGTTTTATTAATGTTAAGAACTTTTCAGAGTACAAACTTCAGCATAGAGTCAATTGAATTACCAGTCATCAATTAGATTTCCTGAGACATGAGGTTTCAGTGATGAACTCTTCTCACGTGAGTTGCAGCCAGCCAAATAAAGCATCAATGTCACCTAAATATCATTCAGCAATAGGATAAAAATAAGATGTCAAAATCAAACTTGTAACTGGCTGGAATTTTTGCAAATCAAGAAATTTTGCATCGATAAAAGCATAACCAAGAATTTATTTTATTTTATCATATTACTTTCTTCTGGTATTGGTTTGTATGGGTCATAGATCCATTATTTGACAAACATCAAAACATACCTATGTTTTTTCCCCAAGTTGTTGAAACATGACGTAAGAAGAGTAACTTCCAAGAAAATGTCCACGGTTAAACAAACACCAAAATTTGAGGAAATTATACTTGAGCTAATAGCCAAAAGTTTAGCACGAGTTTTTATTTATTTATTTCAACTCACTTGCATATCAATCTCCAAGTACACTGCCCTATATGACAGCTATTATTAGAGACAAATTCCCAAGGTAGCATAAAAGATGTCGAAAGCAGGCACAAGTTCGGTGTATAAAACAAGAATTGACACTTGCAACTAACAAATTGTAAGTCAAAAGGTCAATGTCAGACATTGTCTTAGTGTGTTCAAGGTCACCTCCTCACTCCAGAAAGAGGTAAATGGATTTCTACTCTCAAGTTCGCAAATATAAGTGACTACCATCATCCACTAAACTTCTCTAACCTGCAGTTTTTCCCTCGGGTTTGGAGGATGGATTACTCACAGGAGATCCCAGATTTTCAGAACTTAATCAGAAAATGGCATGATAATAGCTTAATAATTACATGGTATGAGAATGTTCACTTACAAGAACACTAAAGATAAATGTTGTGGACAAAAGCTCAAACCCTCTGTCTGCTATTGCCTGCAATGCGTAATGAATAGGTGATTTCATCTCTTTATGAGTATACCGCAAAAACAGAAACCTTGACAAATGCATTCCAGTAGTCCAAACATACAACACTATGAACCTTCTCATGTATTCAGCAACATCTGAAGATACAGTGTGTGCGAAGCAACTTTTTGGAGCCAGATAAGGTGCTATATAATGAATCAATTCGTGCAATCACATCAAAAGCAGAATCTGTCCTCTTCATTTTTTGTAATTTACCAAGTTATTCTCCAGGGATAACGAAGATAAATCAGATTGATAACAACAGAAAACAAACACAAGAAAAATTTAGAAGTACGATTCTGAAAAAGGAGCAAAACCAGAGATAGATTTTGCAGAAGTTGGAAGTAAAAACAGCATTACTGTTGAAGCCTTTGAATTGAAATGAGAAAGCCATATAATGTTACAGTTATTTCTTCTTCCACTGATATTATAACCCCAGATCCCAAATTCAGTGTTATTACAAGGAACAATAAGTTCACGGGGACATAAACAGCTGCTCAATCTCTACACCTCATACATACAACGGAAAGGAAACTACATAGAAGTTTGTTCCGCCTGAATTGAGATACTTGAGAAACACGGAATATAAATTCTCTATATCATCAATACAACACAGTGTGTGGCAAGGAATTGTACCTTGCTTCCCCATAAGAAGCTTTTTTTGCAAACAACATTTGTTCAAACAATTTTATGAACAGGAAATGCAAATGAACCGAATAGCAACTAGTGGTACAATTACATAATCTGACCAAAATGTATAATCCTTTGCTACATAGAAACATTTCACACTCACAGTAGGTGAAACAAGATTCATCTGTGCCCCAACTCCAAGAAGCAAAACCAACAACAAAAGTGATAACAAACCTGAAATAAAAATAATAAATTTACAATCTGAGCTTGGCACAAATAGAGAAACATGAAAGAAGCTTAAGCTCTATGCACTACCGGTAAAAAATATTTTACACAATCAAGTCACATTAAGTTAATCGCATGTAACTCTACTTTATAGCATTGATTAGTCAGTGGCGGATCAAGAATTTTTATATCATGGGTGCTCAACTATTTTTTTATCTGAAAATTACTGCTGAGACTGGGTGCTCAAGTAACATAATTGTATGAATTATTAGTTTTTCTATATAAATAAATGTTTGTGGCTCCAAAAGTAATGTCTGCTTGAGCATCCATACCCATAACATACATCCGCCATTGTGATTAGTAACCTAGAATAAATGGTAAGTTGACGGCCTAAAAAAATCGTAACCGTGTCTGTGCTGGGCGGAGCTAGAATACGAGTTATTGGTTCGGTCTAACCCAATAATTTTGATAAAAATCGTGCATTTGACTTCAGAAATTTATTGAATATGTATAAATTATTAATTTAGTATCCACTAACTTAAAAAGACTAGAATCTCCAACCCATAATCTTCAAATTCTGGCTCCCCATATAACTTAAACCCAACATGAAAATATAGACCAATGTACATTATATAGAAAAAAACAAAGACATAGTTACCATTGCAACGGTAATGGAGGCGAGTTCCATCAGATAAAATCACCCCAGGAACAAGTTTTCCGGGTAGGATAGATCCAACAGTTGCTAAATACAGAAAGAATGAGAGTAACATAGCAGCCTATATTCAACAAAAAGGAATGAAATCAGTAAAAGATATTTACACATATATGAATAGAGAGTAAAGAGAGAAGAGAAAATGCTGACCGAAGTCCATGAGGGAAAAAGGGAGTTGAAGAGATAATTGAGATCCATTGGCAGATACTGAATTGAGAAGTCACAGTTCAGTTCAATACTTCAATTCACTTCACTTCACTGCGGTCAGTTTATGTTAGGTGGAGATGTCCGCCTAGTATTTATGTGAAAGCTACTGCCATTAATTAATTCTGAAAAGGAATATAGTTTAAAGGAAAAAACTCAGCCCCAGTATGCAGCAAATTATACCAATTTAGTTTAAGGGTAAATTACACCAAAAACTCCTATAATATGTATTTTCTATATTTCAAAATCAAAACTTTTTATACTTACACCCCTCTGAGGTACATTCATAACTCAGCATATTAAAATAAATTTATTAAAAGTAAAAAGATAATTACAAATAAAAAGTTGTATATATTTATTTTTCTGAAATTTAAAAAAAAAAAAATATATATATATATATATATATATAATTTTATTTTTGTTAAAAGTTTCTATTTTTGTATATTTGAATCTCTTAAATGGGAAATTAACACAAATTACTTAATAAGATGATTTGAAGTTTTATGTATTTGGTAAAAATAAAATTATGCATACGGTGTTCATTGACCTAGAGAAAACCTATGACAAAGTCCCGAGAGAGGTTCTATGGAGATGTTTGGAGGCTAGAGGAGTTTATGTAGCGTATATTAGAGTGATTCAGAACATGTATGATGGAGCTAAGATACGGATTAGGACAACAGGAGGAGACTCTGAATATTTTCTGGTTGAAATGGGGTTGCATCAGGGATCAACACTTAGCTCGTTTTTGTTTTTTTCTGGCGATGGATTCATTGACGTGATACATTAAAGGGGAGGTGCCTTGGTACTTGTTATTTGCGGATGACATAGTCCTGATTGATGAGACGTGAGGTGGCGTTAACGAGAGGCTGGAGGTCTGGAGACATACTCTGGAGTCTAAGGGTTTCAAGTTGAGCAGGACCAAGACATAATAGTTGGAGTGCAAGTTCAACGGTGTTACCCAGGAGGCACACGGGGATGTGAGGCTCGATACGCAAGTCATTCCCAAGAGAGAGAGTTTCAAGTATCTGGGGTCTATAATTTAGAATTACGGGGATATAGATGAGGATGTCACACACCATATCGGAGCATGGTAGATAAAATGGAGGCTCGCTTTCCGGTGTCTCGTGTGATAAGAATGTGTCATTGAGACTTAAGGGTAAGTTTTACAAGGTAGTGGTTAGATCGACTATGTTGCATGGGGCAAAGTGTTGGCTAGTCAAAAACTTCCATGTCCAGCAAATTAAAGTAGCTGAAATGAGGATGTTGAGATGGATGTGTGGGCGTACTAGGTTGGATAGAATTAGGAATGAAGTTATTCGGGACAAGGTGTGAGTGACCAATGCGGAGGCAAAGATGCGTGATGCGAGGTTGAGATGGTTCGGACATGTTAAAAGGAGAAGCGCAGATGCCTCAGTCAAGAGATGTGAGAGGTTGGCCTTGGGAGGTGAGAGGAAGAGGTAGGCCAAAGAAGTCTCAAGGAGAAATGATCAGGCGGGACATGGCGCAACTTGAGTTAACTGAGGACATGACCATAGATAGAAGGGTGTGGAGGTTGAAAATTAGGGTAGAAGGATAGTAGGAAGTCGTGCGTTTCATTTCGTCTTCTATAGTTAATAGTATTAGTGCTAGTATGGTACCCTTTTTTTTCTTAGTTTGCTATATTCGCACGTCTTGTTCTGTTATTACTTGACATCGGTAATTCCGTAGTTTGCTGGCAGTACTTCGTTCATATTTCTGTTTGCTGCCTTGGATTTAGTTTTCTAAATATATTGTCTTGCTATTACTTGTTATCGGTACCTCTTTCATATTCTCTGTTGCTATTTTCAATTTAGTTCTTTAATTATTTGTCTTGTTATCACTTGCTATCAGGGCTTCTTTCACCTTCTTTAGCCGAGGGTCTATCGGAAATAGTCTCTCTGTCCTGCCAGGGTAGGGGTAATGTTGCGTATATTCTACCCTTCCCGTACCCCACTTGTGGGATTATACTGGTTGTTGTTGTTGGTAAAAATAAAATTATCTTTTGAAAAATCTTAAATATAGTGATGTTATTTGTATTGCCATTTACATATATTATTACTTGTGTCATTAATTGGGTAAGTTCACTCCCCAAGCAAGCTATCCTCACTTGTATCTAATTTTCTTTCCAGATATTGTGCGCCTGCACCGAGTTCCCAACTTGAGCATTAACAACACACAATCTTTTGTATTAGAGTTTACACTCACTTGATTTTGTAACATTTTCATCATTGCCTAAAAGTTTTGACACAAAAAATACTTTTTGTAACTTGTGTCTGACCCCCCAAAAAAAAAAAAAAATCTCACATAATAGCAAAAAATAAACTATAAACTACAGAAATGCTCCGAATAGGGTCAATAATTTCACCTTTAAAAGATAACCAAGGGAAATCCATATCACTGAAGTCTCTATGAGATCCAAGGAAGTATTGAATATAGTTAAGAGAGGACATGACCTGCATAAATCAGAATGGTATTACCTTTCTCGAGCAAATTATCAATCATTGAAGTTCACTAATTATCTTTTAATTAATCTTTACATGAAAAATAAAAAACTTTTTGTACATAACGTCGTAGAAGAGTTCATTATGTTGCTTGGCCTTTTGATGACGAAAGTCCAGGTTAAGATTATGATGTTTCTGTCCATATTATTTCTTGTTCAATCTATTTTAAATGTTCAAAGATTTCTCCCAGGGATACAAAATGTATTTAAAAAAAAAAAAACTTTTAAACTGAATGTTGTCTCTCACTTATTATTAGCTTTGTCATTTCAAGGACGATGACACATATATTCAGTACAGGTTGATGCGATGACAAAAAGTATAGTATATGCATGTCATTAACCCACGTGTTAATTCAGGATTTGAAGTTTATGGGTTTTTATCATAATTTTTAATTTATATGCAATAATAACTGAGTTTACATTTAGATATTTATAAATATTTAGTAAATTTCTTAATATAAATACAAAATTTACGCAAAAATTATTGGGTTCCCAAAAATCCATAATTAACGCTCTAGGTCCGCCTTGATTACCCGTGGGGATAGGAACATGGAGAGGATTGGATTACAAATTTTATAAAAGAATGAAAAATTTTAAAGCATTTTGTGACAAGGAAATACTTCAATTAATCTACAATAAAGCTACATCCGGGGATCATGAGGAAATATAAAAATAGTTTGAAATTTTGATGCCTTCCAAATCTTGCTTATCTTTCTTGATTTCGATTTCACAAGCTGTTAATTTGGTGGGGTGGGCATCGGTCGGTACGATCCGGCTGTGAATGTTATCGCTCAACATATAGGTTATCGATTTATAAATATGCTAAATCAATAACCGAACCATTAAGATATCGGTTATCGTTCCTTATCAGTTCAGTTATCCGTTTACCCGATAAGAATCAAAAACATTCAAAATTTTCATGTTTTTATTATAGAAATCGTGATCATACTGTTAAGAGAAATGAACTGAAGTTTTGTTCTTAAGAAAAGAAGGATTAAATTTCAACTTTGTAAGAGAAAACTTTCTTTGCATTTGAAAATCTCAATGAATGATCTCAATTTTCAAAGTTATAAGTTAGTAGGAGTAAGGAATAAGACATTAAACAATCTAATTTTACTAACTATCTCACTACGGGTGGGCATACTTCACAAAAAATAATAAAACCATAATCTTGTAAATACTAAAGAAGTAGCGCAACAAAATAGAAAAACTAAAAATCTGAATAATTAATTCTTTAAAATTTAAAACTAAAAATATTAACAGAAGAATTAAGATGAGAGATTCAGATACGTTTAAAACTTACTCTAAAGATTAAGGCTTGAAGATGAAGAGTAACTGCCGAAAGAATTTGAGAGAATGAGAGAAAGAGAGAATGAAGCCATGAGGTGGCTTTATATATTTAGTGGGTAAAATTATATTTTTGTTAAAATTTATTGGGCTATCGGTTAAACCGTTAATAAAATTGAACAAATCGAGACCCGAACTGATAACTCAATAATCAAATAATATTAAACTGTTATCGAACTATTTACGTAATAAACCGATATCAATAACCCAATAATATTTTATCGGTTCGTATTATCTATTATACCCTATATATACCCGTCCCTAGTTCAAAGATTACAAAAATTGAGGCATTTAGGATCAGGCTACAAAAATAAAGCAGACCCGGTCGGTACTACTTTACAGGAAAGGGGAGCGATTATCAGCTGAAGCATGGTAGGCAGTTCAAATCCACCAACTTTTGGTTTCCAGTCCTTTCCTATAAATGCATTTTAATAGTTTGAGAGCTTCAATTGTCCCAATACATATTCGAGTCCGAAACCAAAATATTATTTTTTTACTCAAAAGCATAAAAATAGGTGAAAAAATTAATTGGTAACCAATTTATATAAAATACATGGGTTGAAATGCTATATAACGGCATGTTTGTCCGTTAAGGTATAGTGCATGCAAGCAAATGCGGATCCAGGATTTAAACTCGATGGGTTCAACTATAAAGTTTCTAGCATTGAACCCATTAGAACACATAAAATTTTACTCCGCGTCAAAAATTACGGGTTCAATTGAACCCGTTGCTAACCCTCTGCATCCGCCCCTGCATGCAAGCCATGAGATATATTTGAATTTTAAATGACGGTCAAAATATAAGTATAACGCATATACGGGATGTGTTATACCTGAAGTTGAAAAGACAAATAGGTATAGCGCATGTGCGCTATACTTATATTAAAAATGGCTCAGCCATCTTCCTCGCGACAGAAAGCCTTCAAATGATCACCCCCCCCCACACACACATTTTTTAAGCAAAAATCTTCATTGGAGCCCACTCGTGTCCCAAAAATCGTGTCCCCTTTGTATTTTAGTGAGTTAAAACTGGATCCGAGGCGTTGTCGTGTAGTGGATCTCTTCTATTGTTGGTTTCGGTGGTCAGATCATCAATTTTTCACAATTAAAAAAACTCTAAATTGAGGTATTCCGACTCACTTTTTAGTAAAACTCATGTATATAAAGTACTAATTAGTTCTTTTTACAGTGTTGTATGCTTTTTGTGATATAATTATTTTTTTATTTTTTATCCGGATTAGTTTATTTATGTGCTAAAAAGTTATGAAAAATATATATTGTTATTTTATTGAATAATTAGTGTTATATGTGATTTTAGTGTTGTACGTATAATAACCAGTGACTTTATTGTTGTTTAGTGCCTTTTAGTGTTATTTTGTGCCTTTAATTGTTATGTAGTGTCCTTTAGCATAGTAAAATTGATAATAAATTTTAGCTTATGGTAATTGATTGTGTGCCCTCGTTAACTAACTATGTACCATTTAGAGTAGTGTGACTTTGTCTTTAGGATTCTTTAGTATATAATAAAAACTCCGTGTCCTCATTAACTAACTCGGTTAGAGCACTTAATTATGAATTAAATGTATTACTAGATAAATATCAAATATTAGATGAGTCATAAAATAAATAGTTGACATTACAAGAGAGACGGTACTGGATTCTTTGGGCAAAATATAAAAGTTAACAAACAAATCGTTAAGAATGAAATAAATTGAATATTATTTAGTATTAAGGTTGTAGTATTTTTTATATGAATAATTATTAAATATATCTTGATTAGTTATGAAAATTAAATATTTAATTATTTTATAACCCCAAAATATCTGAAAAATAGATGACAGTTCAAACAAAATCCTGCCAAATTTTAGTAAAAAATATAAGAAACTAACATATGAAATAATAATATAGAAAAAATTATCAACCTACATATATTTATATGAATAATTATTAAATATATCATGATTAGTTATGAAAATTAAATATTTAATTTTCTTATAATCCAAAAATATTTGGAAAAAACAATGATAGTTCAAACAAATCCCTGCCGAATTTTAGTAAAAAATGCAAGAAATTAACATATAAAATAATAATAATAATAATAATAATAATAATAATATAGAAAATGTATCAACCTAAGTAATATATAAAAAATTTATCGATTAAATATTAATATAAAAAATATCGCAATATATTTAAAGATTTTAAATGATTAAACAAAAAAATACTTTAATTAATATTGTTCAATTTACAAACATTGTCATGGAGCTTCCCCTTGTGCATCCTGGACCTGTTGTTCGAGAGCTACTGTTGCTCAAGGGCAACCATAGGTTTTCACACATCTGGGATGGATAGTATCTGTCCCAGATCTTCCACCCCGGACGTATAGACGATCTTTGGGAGTTCATTAGGGACCACCCACTTCATCCCCGTACAGTTAGATGCCTTCAACGGATGGGGGTTTTATCGGATTATGGAGATCGGACAATTGCAGTTCGACTGGGCCCTTATCATGGCTATGATAGAGCGGTGGCGACCGGAGACGCACACATTTCATCTACATATCGGCGAGGCTACCATCACGCTAGAGGACGTGGAGGCTCTATTCGGGTTGCCCGTTGATGGTATGCTTGTAGCTTACCCACTTGCTCTTAGCGACTATACGAGAGAGAACTACCCATATATGTTGCAGAGGCTCACTGGTTTCCAGCTTGCGGAACCGACTGCTTTGAGTGGTGCCAGTCGATTACAGCTGCTGCCCGTTAGGCAGCATCTGGTGGCGCTGCATGCGGAGATTACTGATGACTCATCGCCAGAGGATATCGATCGGCAGACGAGGTTGTTGCTGATGATGATGTTTGGTGGTATTCTGTTTTCGAACACTTCGGGAAACCTAGTTAGCTTGCGATTTCTACATCATTTGGAGCGGCTATATGAGTTACCTGGTTACAACTGGGGTGGAGCTGTTCTAGCTTACCTTTATAGGCAGCTGTGCCGGTCGTCCATGGACACCGTGAGAGACATTGACGGTTTTATACAGTTGCTGCAAGTGATAACATAGTCAATTCTTTTCATGATTATAATAGAGATAATAAAAAAATAACTTAAATTTTACGTCCACAATCAATATTAGGTTTGAACCTAGGAGCGGTTCCTGCAGTTCCAGCCACCTCTGCCACCGATAGCTCCAAATGCACCACCCCCAGCGTTTCTCCAAACAGCTAGGAGATGGGTAGATAGGCGAGGTCACGCCCCCGAGGTCGAGGCTCGACATCATCTCCCTTATTACAGGGATCTGTTAGATTTACTTGAAGACGCTCAAGTACATATATACTTAAGTTTGCTTGGCCTGACTTGATATGTCTTGTGTTTACTCACGATTATTGTGTTTAATAAATAGTTCATATGGAGGCCCAATAGTGACACGCTCACAACTGGATTGCCAGGTTATTGCTCTCGCGGTCGAGCTATGTGGATGTCTTCGGTCCCACTTATATGTATCGAGACAGTCGAGCATCATGCCACTGAGCGAGTCTTTCGAAAGTTTGGTTAACGTGATGGTAAGCTATAATCTCATATTTTAGTCACTTATTGCACTCTAATTTACTGCACCTTATTCGTTTTGAGCTTTAATTGCTAGAGTTTTGCACTTATTGTGTGTTTTATGCCTTGTAGGAGTGATTTCGAGCTATGCAGATGTTATGAAATATATTTGAGTGATTTGGAGCTTTGAAGACTAAGTAAAAGCCCAAGGGAATAAGCCGGGATCGTGTTCATGGGTCAAGGATCAAGTCTGGACGTCAAAATGCAAGAAAAATCTGTACTCTGATAAATCCCCACTGCCGCGGCGTGTGGGGCGCCACAACTGCCCATTTTCCTGTTGTCCATCAGAAATTAACCCTCTAGATTTTCCCAACTAATGCCACGCATGTGGCGTATCCCCAAGGCGCACTTGTGTATTTTTTACAGAGTAAATATCCTATTTCGACTAGGAAAAGGTGATTTCGTCTAGGCCCCACCCTACTTGGTATAAATACATGAAGAACATTATTTGCTGTACTTTTGACACATATTCGGCCTAAGGAGGCTAAGGAGGAGTTAGAAGAACAAAAGTACAAGGATTTCATCATTCCTTCCTCACTCAAGACCCGAGTTTGGATTGAATTTATGCCTTCATTTACTTTAAACTTATTTGTGATTATTTGCTCCATATCTTAGACAAGAGGGGTTGCTCTGATGGTAAGCAACCTTCACTTCCAACCAAGAGGTTGTGAGTTCGAGTCACCCCAAGAGCAAGGTGGGGAGTTCTTGGAGGGAAGGATGCCGAGGGTCTATTGGAAATAGCCTCTCTACCTCATGGTAGGGGTAAGGTCTGCGTACACACTACCCTCCCCATACCCCACTAGTGGGATTATACTGGGTTGTTGTTGTTGTTGTGTTGCTCCATATCTATGGAGTAGTTCCCTTTAGGGTTTGATGGATTTGGTTTGTTTATGATTGTTTGTGGATAGTTTTATGTAATGAAGCTTTTTGGATGAGTTAACCGTTGCATCTATATTCATTTATTCATGTAATCGAGAGAGGCATAACTTGTGATATATTTGCATTATATTGTTGGGTGAGTTCATGTAACGATCCTGCCGGTCGTTTTGAGTATTATAACCATGTTCCCCTATTTACTGCTCAATTTATGCTTTATAATTATTTTATGACTTACCGGGTTAGTTGGTTCGAGTCAGGAAGGATTTCGGAGTGAAATGAGACACTTAGTCTCTTAATTGAAAACTTAAGTTGGAAAAGTTGCCCGGATATTGACTTATGTGTAAGCGACCTCGAAATTTAATTTTGATGGTTCTAATAGCTCTGTATGATGATTTTGGACTTAGAAGCGTGTTCGAAAAATTATTTGGAGGACCGTGGTGGAATTAGGCTTGAAATGGCGAAAGTCAAATTTTTGGAAAGTTTGACCGGAGGGTTGACCTTTTGATATCGTGGTCGAAATTCGATTCTGAAAATTTTAATAGGTCTGTTATGTCATTTATAACTTATGTACAAAATTTGAGGTCAATTAGACTTGATTTGATAGGTTCCGGCGTCATTTGTGGAAACTTGAAATTTCAAAGTTCATTAGGCTTGAATTGGGGTATGATTCGTGGTTTTAGTGTTGTTTGAGGTAATTTTAGGGTTCGACTAAGTTCGTATGATGTTATGGGACTTGACGGTATGTTTGGTTAAGGTCCTGGGGCCTCGTGTGAGTTTCGGGAGGTTAACAGATCATATTTGGACTTGGCATGTTGGCTGAAGACTATTGGTGTGTTTTTCTGGTTTCCTTTTTCGCGTTCGCAAGGGGGTCTCGCGATCGCGTAGAGGAGTTGGGTTATTCATCGCGTTCGCGGTTGGGTATCGCGTTTGCGAAGGGGAAAAATAGTGGGCATGGGCTTTTGCCTTCCCGTTCGCGAAGAAGAACTCGATAAAGCATCGCGTTCGCGAGCAGTGTCTCGCGTTTGCGAAGAGCAAGGTTGGGTAGCACGATTTTGTGCTTCGCGAACGCGAGGGACCTGTCGCGTTCGCGAAGAAGAGGGGTTTGGACAGAAAGTTGAAGTTCTGAAAACATTTTTGACGGATTGGAGCTCGGGAAGAGGCGATTTTTGGAAAATTTTCAAGAAAAACAACGGGGTAAGTGTTCTTAACTCATTATTGATCAAATTATCCGAATCCATGGTTGTTTTTAATATTTAAGAGGTGAATTAAGTTTGAAAGATTAGAAAACCTCCTTGGTTTAATTTGGAGATTTGAGGGTCGAGTTGATATCGGAATTAAGTAAAATTGATATGGATAGATTCGTGGTTGAATGGGCTTTCAGATTTTATAACTTTTGTTGGGTTCCGAGACGTGGGCCCCACAAGCAATTTTTCTTATGGAATTAATTTCAATAAATTTTATTGACTAAATCAAATTATTTGTGGCTAGATTCGAGGCGTTTGAAGGGCAATTCACGAGGAAAAGACATTGCAGAATAAAGAATTACTCAGTTTGAAGTAAGCAACTGTTTTAAATTTGGTCGTGAGGGTATGAATCCCCGAAAAGTATTGTGTGATTGGTTTTGAGGTGACGCACATGCTAGGTGACGGGCGTGTGAGCGTGCAGTAGGAATTGTGACTTGGTCAAATTCCATGGGACTGTGTAGTTGAATTATCTGTCGATATCCGTACATTCTCTACGTGTTAGGGAAAATAGAGCTGAGACTCGTATTAAAAATCATGCTTAGACATATGCTGTTATTATTGGTACCCATTGGGGTCATTTCTGTGGTTGAATTATATGTTCAAATTGTAATTTCACACCCAGTAATGTTTATTCATTTCACATCATATCTCAGTCTCTATTGCTATTTATTAAAACATCATATTATCAATTTTTGGGTTGATTATCATGATTTTTGAGAGTCCGAGAGACTGGAGAGGTTGATGACTGAGTGAGACCGAGGGCCTAATTGTGAGGATATTTATGGATCGGGTTGCACGCCGCAACATGTTTTTATTGATTTATGCCATGATTGGCTTGATATAACGCTTGGGTTGAAGGAGCCCCTCCGGAGTCTGTACACACCCCCAGTGAACATAGGTATCTACTGAGTGCGAGTATCGAGTGCCGAGTGATGAGTGACTGTGAGAAATGAGAGACTGTGAGGAAAGAGTGACAGTGAGGTTGGAGTGAATGGGGGGACTCGGTGACTGTTACTCTAAGAAAATGCATTAATTTCATTATTTGCTGCATTTCAGCTGTCATATATCACTATTTTTGGAAATTTCAGAAAAACATTATTTTCTGTTTCGGTCAAACTTGATATGAAATTTCAGTGAAATGTTAAATGTAGAACTTGAGAGCATGGCTACTCTTTTATATTGGAAAGTACTGTATTTGGACTTAGCTGAGAAGCTCTTCACTACTTTCAATTCTTTATTTATTATTGTTATTTACTAAGTTGTTTGTACTCATACTACACCTTGCACTTCATGTGCAGATCCAGGTGATTCCGGATACAGTGGGTGTTGATTCTTTCACACAGTCGATTTTCCAGAGATTCAGAGGTAGCTGCCATATTTCGCAGACTTTGTCTCTCCTTCCCTACCCTTTTGTTTATTGTACTAGGTCTCAGATTATTATCTACCATGTTTTTCAGACTTGTAATGTATAGATACTCGTGTACTCAATGATACCGAATTTTGGGAGTATGTTTATTTCTAATGTTTGTGGGGTTTACCCCTAAACTTAATTATTATGTTTTCAGTATTTAAAAGAAATTGTGGGTTATTGATATTGTCGATTTTCCTAGTATTGAGATAGGAACCATCACGACAGGTGAGAATTTTGGGTCGTGACAAGTTGGTATCAGAGCCTAGGTTACATGGGTCTCACGAGTCATGAGCAGGTTTAGTAGAGTCTTGCGGATCGGTACAGAGACGCCTGTACTTATCTTCGAGAAACTGCCTAACCCTTAGGAAAATTTCACTTTTTTGTATTTTGTCGTGCGAATGTGTTGATTCCAGAAACTAAATTTCTGTTATTCTATTTTCTCACAGATGGTGAGAACACGTACTACCGGATCGGACCGTCAGCCACTAGTGCCACCAGTTAGGGCCGCGAGAGGTCGGGGTTGTGGTAGAGGCTAGGGCCGAGGTAGAGGTCGAGGTGTCGCTCATACAATAGTTGGAGCAGCACTAACAGTACCACCAGTTGCTCCAGCTCAGGAGCAGATTCCAGATATAGCTGAACCGACCAGACCAGCCGAGGCTCCAACTATGCCCATTGAGATTCCAGGTCTTCAGGAGACTTTGGCCCGGATATTGACAGTTTGCACTGGCCTTGCTAAGGTGGTTTCTGCTCAGGCCGCACCTGCCACTTCTCAGGCCGGGGGAGATACTCATACTCATGTTGCCCGTATTCCAGATCACGTAGTACAAGTATTTTAGATACCGAGGGCACTACCAGTCCAGCAAGTTGCAGCTACTCAAGCCCAGTTAGTCCCCGTTATGGCATATGATGAGCAGATGAGACTTGAGAGATTTGGGAGGCTTCGACCTCCATTATTTAGCGGTGTTGAGTCAGAGGATGCTCAGGGATTTTTGGATAAGTGTCAGCAGATGCTGTGGACAACGGGTATTTTGGAGATCAGTGGGGTCTCGTTCACTACATTTCAGTTTTCTGGGGCTGCCTTCAGATGGTGGGAGGCTTGCGAGAGACGCAGACCGATTGGTGCAGTACCACTTACATGGCAGGAATTCTCCGTTCTCCTTTTGGAGATGTTTGTGATACAGTCTCACAGAGAGGATCTGCGCATACAGTTTGAGCAGTTACGTTAGGATGGTATGTCTGTGACGCAGTACGAGATGAGATTTTTGGAGTTGGCTCGTCACATAATTTGGTTGGTTCCCACTGATAGGGAAAGGATTAAGAGGTTCATTGATGGCCTCACATATCAGCTACGGTTACTTATGACTCGGGAGAGAGTATCTGGTGCTACTTTTGATGAGGTAGTTGACATTGCTCGGCATATAGATATGGTTTGTAGCTAAGAGCGTGTAGAGAGGGAGGCTAAAAGGCTTCGTGGTCCAGGTGATTTCAGCGATGTTCCTTCAGGGGGTTAGTTTTTCTGCGGTAGGGGTCGTTCTTACAGATACACTCAGGTGGGTCGTCCAGTTCACCGTGGTGTATCATCCAGCCAGGGTTCATATAGTTCTCATCAGGTTCAGTCATCTCTCAGTGCCCTGCCAACCCAGAGTTCGTCTCGTGCTCCTTCAGCTCAGGGTTTGTTTGTACCGGGTGCTTCTAGCAGTTATTCTGGTTCTCGGGGCCCGATTTCGTCAGCACCACCACCAGTACCGGGGAGCTATTTTGAGTACGGGGAATTTGGCCATATGTGGAGACAATGACCTCATCGCTCGGGAGGTCTAGTGCAACAGAGAAGTCAGGCTATGACTTCAGCACCAGTTACTTCACCAACAACCCAGCCAGCTCGGGGTGGGAGTCAGTTAGCTAGGGGTCTCCTAAGAGGGGGAGGCCAATCAGATGGCGCTCATGCCCGATTTTATGCTTTTCCTGCCAGGCCAGATGCTGTTGCTTCAGACACAGTTATCATATGTATTGTTTCAGTGTGCCACATGGAGGCTTCTATATTATTTGTCCCTGGTTCCACTTACTCATATGTATCATTGTATTTTGCTCATTATTTGGATATGCCCCATGAGTCCTTACGTTCACCTGTTCGTGTATCTACGCTGGTGGGCAATATTATTATTGTGGACCGTGTGTATCGGTCGTGTGTGGTAACTATTGGGGAACTGGAGACTAAAGTTGATCTTTTATTACTCGGTATGGTTGATTTTGATGTAATTCTGGGTATGGATTGGTTGTCTCCATGTCATGCTATTTTGAACTGTCACGCAAAAACTGTGACGTTGGCGATGCCGGGGTTGCCAAAGGTTGAATGGAGAGGTTCTCTAGATTTTGTTCCTAGCGGGGTAATTTCTTATTTGAAGGCCCAACGTATGGTTTGGAAGGGGTGTTTGGAATATTTGGCCTTTGTGAGAGATGTTGATGCATATATTCCTGCTATTGATTTGGTACCGGTAGTACGAGACTTTTCGGATATATTTCCTGCAGACCTGCCAGGTATGCCACCCGACAGAGATGTTGATTTCGGTATTGAGTTGGTGCCGGGCACTCAGCCCATTTCTATTCCTCCGTATCGTATGGCACCAACCGAGTTAAAAGAATTGAAAGAGCAACTTCAGGATCTTCTTGATAAAGGGTTTATTAGGCTTAGTGTATCGCCCTGGGGTGTACCGGTTCTATTTGTGAAAAAGAAAGATGGTACTATGCGAATGTGTATCGATTACAGGCAGTTGAAAAAAGTTACAATCAAGAATAAGTATCCTTTGTCACGTATTGATGATTTATTTGACCAACTTCAGGGAGCGAGGGTATTCTCCAAAATTGATTTGAGACTTGGGTATCACCAGTTGAAAATTCTGGATTCGGATATTCTAAAGACGACATTCAGGACTCGCTATGGCCATTGTGAATTTTTTGTGATGTCTTTTGGGTTAACCAATGGCCCATCAGCATTTATGCACTTGATGAATAGTGTATTCCAGCCGTATCTTGACTCATTTATCCTGGTATTTATTGATGATATCCTGGTGTACTCACGTGGCCGGGAGGAGCATGCACAACACTTGGGTATTGTATTGCAGAGGCTGAGAGAGGAGAAACTTTATGCCAAATTTTTTAAGTGTGAGTTCTGGCTTAACTCGGTGGCATTTTCGGGACACATAGTGTCCAATGAAGGGATTAAGGTGGATCCAAAGAAAATAAAGGTAGTTCAGAGTTAGCCCAGGCCATCTTCAGTTACTGAGATTCGGAGTTTTCTCGGCTTGGCCGGTTATTATCGTCGCTTCATGGAAGGTTTCTCATCTATTGCATCGCCTATGACTAAATTGACCAAGAAAGGTGTTCCGTTCAGATGGTCATATAAATTTGAAGAGAGCTTTCAGAAACTCAAGACAGTTTTGACTATAACTCCAGTATTGATGTTGCCTACAGGTTCCGGGTCTTATATTGTGTATTGTGATACGTCTCGTATTGATCTTGGCGCAATGCTTAGCGCTTATGCAAGACGGTAGGGTAATTGCCTATGCGTTCAGACAGTTAAAGGTATATGAGAAGAATTATCTGGTCCACGACCTTGAGTTAGCAGCTATTATTCATGCCTTGAAAATTTGGCGGCATTACTTATACGGTGTCCATTGTGAGGTTTATACCGATCATCAGAGTCTACAACATCTGCTTAAACAGAAGGATCTTAATTTGCGGTAGCGAAGGTGGTTAGAGTTGCTTAAGGATTATGATATCACCATTCTCTATCATCCCCGAAAGGCCAATGTGGTGGCCGATGCCTTGATTCGTAAGGCGGAGAGTTTGGGCAGCTTAACATACTTACCGGTAGCAAAGAAGCCTTTAGCCTTGGATGTTTAGGCCTTGGCCAACCAGTTTGTTATATTGGATGTTTTCGAGTCGAATCGAGTTTGGCTTGTGTGGTTTCTCAGTCTTCTTTATATGATCGCATGAGAAAGCGCTAGTATGATGATCCCTATCTGCTTGTCCTTAAGGACACGGTTCAACACGGTGATGCCAAGGAGGTCACTATTGGAGATGACGGTGTATTACGGATGCAGGGCAGGCTATGTGTGCCTAATGTAGATGGTTCGCGTGAGTTGGTTCTCCAGGAAGCTCACAGTTCGCGGTACTCCATTCATCCGGGTGCCGCAAAGATGTATCAGGATTTGAGGCAACACTATTGGTGGAGGCAAATGAAAAAGGATATAGTTGGGTTTGTAGCTCGGTGTTTAAATTGTCAACGGGTAAAGTACGAGCATCCGAGACCGGGAGGATTACTTCAGAGACTTGAAATTCCAGAGTGGAAATGGGAGCGTATCACCATGTACTTTGTAGTTGGGCTCCCACGGACGTTGAGGAAGTTTGATATTGTTTGGGTAATTGTGGATCGATTGACCAAATCTGCGCATTTTATTCCAATTGGTACTAATTATTCTTCAGAGCAGTTGGCTGAGATTTATATCCGCGAGATTGTTCGCCTACACGATGTGCCAGTGTCCATCATATCAGATCGGGCACGCAGTTTACATCACAGTTTTGGAGAGCAGTGTAGCGAGAATTAGGCAGACAGGTTTAGTTGAGTACAACATTGCACCCTCAGACGGACGGACAGTCCGAGCGCACTATTCAGATATTGGAGGATATGCTATGCGCTTGTGTCATTGATTTTGGAGGTTCTTGGGATCAATTTCTGCCACTAGTAGAATTTGCTTACAATAACAGCTACCAATCGAGCATTCAGATGGCTCTGTATGAGGCTTTATATGGGAGACGGTGTCGGTCTCCGGTGGGTTGGTTTGAGCCTGGTGAGACTAGACTATTGGGTACTGATTTGGTTCAGGATGCTTTGGAGAAGGTTAAATCGATTCAAGAGTGACTTCGCACGACGTAGTCTAGACAGAGATTTATGCCGACCGGAAGGTCCGTGACATTGCTTACATGGTTGGGGAGAAGGTTCTACTCAAGATTTCACCTATGGAGGGTGTGTTGAGGTTCGGGAAGAAGGGCAAGTTGAGCCCTCGGTATATTGGGCATTTTGAGATACTTAACAGAATTGGAGAGGTGGCTTATGAACTTGCCTTGCCACCTAGTCTATCAGATGTTCATACAGTATTCCATGTATCCATGATCCAAAAATATGTCAGGGATCCATCTCATATTCTGGATTTCAGTACAGTGCAGCTGGACAGTATTTTGACTTATGATGTGGAGCTGGTGGCTATTTTAGACCGGCAGGTTCGAACGTTGAGGTCAAAAAACATAGCATCAGTGAAGGTACAGTGGAGAGGCCAGCCAGTCAAAGAAGCTACTTGGGAGATTGAGCAGGAGATGCGGAGCAAATATCCATACCTATTTGAGACTCCAAGTATGATTCTAAACCCGTTCGAGGACGAATGTTTGTTTAAGAGGAGGAGAATGTAACGACCCGGCCGATTGTTTTGAGTATTATAACCTCATTCCCCATTTACTACTCAATTTATGCTTTACAATTATTTTATGACTTACGGGGTTAGTTGGTTCGGGTTCGGAAGGATTTCGAAGTGAATTGAGACATTTAGTCTCTTAATTGAAAACTTAAGTTAGAAAAGTTAGCCGGATATTGACTTATGTGTAAACGACCTCGGAATTTAATTCTGATAGTTCCAATAGTTCCGTATGGTGATTTTGGAATTAGGAGCGTGTCCGAAAAATTATTTGGAGGTCCGTAGTGAAATTAGGCTTGAAATGGCGAAAGTTGAATTTTTGGGAAGTTTGACCGGGGGTTGACTTTTTGATATCGGGGTCGAAATATGATTCTGAAAATTTTAATAAGTCCATTATGTCATTTATGACTTGTGTGCAAAATTTGAGGCCAATCAGACCTGATTTGATAGGTTCCGACGTCATTTGTGGAAACTTGAAATTTAGTCATTATGCTTGAATTAGGTATGATTCGTTGTTTTAGTGTTGTTTGAGGTAATTTGAGGGTTCGACTAAGTTTGTATGATGTTATGGGACTTGACGGTATGTTTGGTTGAGGTCCCAGGGGCCTCGGGTGAGTTTCAGGAGGTTAACGGATCATATTTGGACTTGGCATATTGGTTGAAGACTGCTGGTGTGTATTTTCTGGTTTCCTTCTTCGCGTTCGCTAGGGGGTCTCGCATTTGCGAAAAGGAGATGGGTTGTTCATCGCGTTCGCGATTGGGCATCACGTTTGCGAAGGGGAAAAATAGTGGGCATGGGCTTTTGCCTTCGCGTTCGCGAAGGGGGGCTCGCGTTCGCGAAGAAGAGCTCGGTAAAGCATCGCGTTCGCAAGCAGTGTGTCGTGTTCGCGAAGGGCAAGGTTGGGCAGCACGATTTTGACTTCGCGAATGCGAGGGACCTATTGCGTTCGCGAAGAAGAGAGGTCTGGACAAAAAGTTTAAGTTCTGAAAATGGGACTTCGTCCCATTCCCATTTTCCATTTTTGACGGCTTGGAGCTCGGGAAGAGGCGATTTTTGGGAGATTTTCAATGAAACCAACGGGATAAGTGTTCTTAACTCATTATTGGTCAAATTAACCTAATCCATGGTTGTTTTTAACATTTAATGGGTGAATTAAGTTTGAAAGATTAGAAAACCTTCTTGGTTTAATTTGGAGATTTGAGGGTCGAGTTGATGTCAGAATTAAGTAAAATTGGTATGGATAGACTCGTTGAATGAGCTTTCGGATTTTGTAACTTTTGTCGGGTTCTGAGACGTGGCCCCCACGGGCGATTGTTGAGCTAAATTTCGGATTTTGTTGGAAAATTAGTATTTTCTTATGGAATTAATTCCAATAAATTTTATTGACTGAATCAAATTATTTGTGGCAAGATTTGAGGCGTTTGGAGGCCAATTCACGAGGAAAAGACATTGCAGAATAAAGAATTACACGGTTGGAGATAAGTAACAGGTTTAAATTTTATCTTGAGTTTTTTGAGGCGACGCACATGCTAGGTGACGGGTGCGTGGGTGTGCACCGTAAGAATTGTGACTTGGTCAAATTCCATGGGAATGTATAGTTGAATTATCTGTTGATATCCGTACATTCTCTACGTGTTAGGGAAAATGGAGTTGAGACTCGTATTAAAAATCATACTTAGACATATGTTGTTATTATTGGTACCCATTGGGGTCATTTCTGTGGTTGAATTATATGTTCAAATTGTAATTTCACACTCAGTCATGTTTATTCATTTCACATCATATCTCAGTCTCTGTTGCTATTTATTAAAACATCATATTATCAAATTTTGGGCTGATTATCACGATTTCTGAGAGCCCGAGAAACTGAAGAGGTTGATGACTGAGTGAGACCGAGGGCCTAATTGTGAGGATATTTATGGATCGGGTTGCACGCCCCAACACGTTTTTATTAATTTATGCCATGATTGGCTTGATATAGCGCTTGGATTGAAGGAGCCCCTCCGGAGTCTGTACACACCCCCAGTAAGCGCAGGTACCTACTGAGTGCGAGTGCCGAGTGCGAGTGCCGAGTGCCAAGTAATGAGTGACTGTGAGGAAAGAGTGACTGTGAGGTTGGAGTGAATGGGATGACTGAGTGACTGTTACTCTAAGAGAATGCATTGATTTAATTATTTGCTTCATTTCAGTTGTCATATATCATTATTTTTGGAAATTTCAGAAAAAAATATTATTTTCTGTTTTGGTCAAACTTGATATGAAATTTCAGTGATATCTTAAATGTTGAACTTGAGAGCATGCCTACTCTTTTATATTGGAAAGTACTGTATTTGGACTTAGCTGAGAAGCTCGTCACTACTTTCAGTTCTTTATTTATTATTGTTATTTACTGAGTTGGTTGTACTCATACTACACCTTGCACTTTGTGTGCAGATCCAGGTGATCCCGGATACAGTGGGTGTTTATTCTTTCACACAGTCAATTTTTCGGAGATTCAGAGGTAGTTGCCATGTTTCGCAGACTTTGTCTCTCCTTCCCTACCCTTTTGTTTATTGTATTTGATCTCAGATTATTATAGACCACGTTTTCATACTTGTACTGTATATATGCTCATGTACTCAATGACACTGGGTTTTGAGAGTATGTTTGTTTTTAATATTTGTGGGGTTTACCCCTAAACTTAATTATTATGTTTTCAATATTTAAAAGAAATTGTGGGTTATTGATGTTGTCGTCTTGCCTAGTATTGAGATAAGTGCCATCACGACATGTGAGATTTTTGGGTCATGACAGTTCATTAATTCTTCTTAGTAATCAAAAGAGGCCAGTTGAATCATTGATTAAACCTAGTTAGGAGAATTATCGAGAGAGTTTATCCTAAAGACCAATCCACTACGCATTCTTGCATATCTTCACGTGCTTAAATTGGTTCATCTCGTGAGGTTGAGACTTAATCGAGAGAAGAGTTTCTACTAAACGTTTGAACTAATAATTGAGTGAATTCAAGAGACTCGCTTAAACATTAGAAGTGAGTTATCTAGAATTAGATCCCAAACAATTATCTTGCACATATCCTATTAATCCTTGTTTTTCTCCCACTGATAACTTCCTTGCTTAGCTTTGTTTCGATTGTTATTAGTCAATAGTTTTAGAGTCTTAGTTAATTTTAGTTAGAAATAATATAAACCTCAATTGTTGATTCTCTTGGATAGCAATCAAGCGAGAAACTACGAAAATATTGTTTAACTCCAATCCATATAGATATGATATTATACTATACTATCTTTGACTAGCGAGCATAATTAAAGTGGTGTTTTGCGCTCGTCAAATTTTGGCGTCGTTGCCGGGGATTGACAGTCAATAGTGTTTGAAATAGTTTTTGGTGTTAATTCAGGAATTTTTCTTTTTCTTTTATTTTATCTATCCTTTTTTACGGTTGGTGTTCTTTGACTATACGTAGGTTACAGGTTCAGAGTGGTGCATAACTAGAACTTCTGCGAAGGAAGTGCTACCATACGAGCCAGAAATTGAGAAACAACTGCGATAGGTGAAGAAGGAAATAAATCTCATCAAGACAACAGAAAAGGTTGGGCAATCCTCAACCAAAGAACTTATGGATGGAAACGGTGAAGATAATTAAGATTTGGCTGCGAGAGAAGCAGTCCAACGAAGAGAACAAGCTGCACGGGATGCTGAGGAAGCATCTATTAGAGATGCGCTGAACATCTATGAAGAATAAATGGGTCTCAGACTTAAGAAAAATCAACCCTTGCTTGGGAGACCACTTGGTGATTATGATAGACCGGTCTACAATCAAGGATTGTCCAGTGTTCGACCACCTCCAATTGCAGCTAATAATTTCGAGTTGAAGCAAGGGTTGCTCCAAACCCTTCAAAACTGTTGTGTCTTCAGAGGAAAGATGAACGAAGATCCAAACAACCATCTAATGGACTTCGAGGAGATTATGAACACTTTTCAATATAATGGTGTGTCACAAGATACAGTTTACTTAAGGGCATTCCCCTTCACACTCAAAGATGATGCAAAGCAGTGGCTTCGAAGCTTACCTAATGGATCGATTCGAACATGGGATGAGATGACCAAAAAATTTCTTGATAAATATTTCTCATCAGCTAAGACAAGCAAGTTTAGAAGAAAAATTCATAACTTCTGCCAGAAAGATACTGAGATTCTGTTTGAAGCTTGGAGAGTTTTAAGAAAATAGTCAGAAAGTGTCAACATAACGGAATTGAACTCTAGGTGCAACTCTAGGACTTTTGGGATGGATTGACACCGGCGTCACGTAGAACATTGAGTAATGCAGTTGGAGGCCCTTTGACGAAGAAGACTCCAGAGGAGATAGTCACAATTCTTGATAAGTTGTCTGAAGATGGAAATCAGTGGCCTTCTGAGAGTGCTGAAAGAAGAATATCGACAGGTGTTCCCCAGGTTGATGCTAAAACATCTGTGCAGGTACAGCTTGATGCTATGGCTAAAGAAATACGGAAGCTGACCTTAGCTACAATACAAAGTGAGCCTCATGCAGCTTGTGATATATGTGGAAGATGGCATCCTACTCATGAGTGTCAAGCCTCAACTGAGGAAGTGGATGCTGTGGGAAATTATATTGCAATGGGTTAGAGGCACCCCGGGTTTTCATGGAGTTCACCTGGAGTTACTGCAAATGCGTGGCAATAAAATAACTCTAGACCTCAGGGACAAGGAGCTCCAGTCTTCCAAAATCCACAAAGGTAGCAGTTTCAGGCTCAATAGTCCAATCAGCTTGGTCTAGAAGATTTAATAAAGGCCTTCATTATATAGACAGATGAGAGATTGGACGCTCACAAGGAAGCTATCAAAAAATTGGGCATTGGTTTTCGAAACCTGGAGAGACAAGTGGGACAGGTTGCAATAATATTATATGAGAGAGTCCCATGTACTCTGCCAGCTGATACTGAGAGAAATCCCAAAGAAACAGTAAATGTTGTGACCTTGAGAAGCGGGAAAGTATTGAAAGATACCACTCCAATCCAAAAAGAGGTGGTACTTGAAAAGGAAAATGGGGAGCAGCTGAAGAATAATATTGATAAGAAGAAGAAAGGCAAGAATGGAGCTAACAAAAAGAAGGAGGAAACTTCGAGAAGGGATGAATCTAATGAGAGCGAGCATATGCCTGCTCTACCTTTTCCTCAAAAGCTATATAAAGAAAAGTTTGGACAAGCAATTTGAGAGATTTTTGGATATGCCGAAATAGGTTAATATAAATTTGCCATTCACAGAAGTGCTCTCCCAAATGCCAGCTTATGCCAAATTCTTGAAGGAGATCTTGACAAAGAAGAGGAATATAGAAGAGACCTCAGTGGTCAAGCTCACAGAGCATTGCAGTGCGATATTGCAAAACAAACTCCCACAAAAGTGTGAAGATCCAGGGAGTTTTACTATACCTTGCTCTTTAGACTTTATTAATTTTGATAAATCTTTATGTGATTCTGGTGCCTCAATTAACTTAATGCCTCTATCTATTTACAGGAAACTAGAGAAGGAAACTGAAGAGATAAGGTCAGTGCCAATATCTTTGCAGTTGGCAGACCAAACGACTCTGATACACCAGGGAATAGTGGATGATGTCTTAGTTCGGGTAGATAAGTTCGTATTTCCTGTAGATTTTATAGTAGTGAATATGAAGGAGAACAAAGAGGTCCCCCTCATCTTAGGAAGACCATTTTTAGCAACGGGTAGATCAATATTTAGATATACATGAGAGAGAACTCATGCTTAGAGTGGGTGAGGAGACTGTAACTTTCGAGATGAATATAGAAACGGGGGTGAAAAATGAGAAGCCAGCTGCAAGTGTTGAGTGGAAAGTGAAGGGCTCAAAAGAGAAGTCTGCGGCGAGTGAGAAAGATGAGTGTGGGGTGAACCCCAAGAAGGCAGAGAAGAAGTTATTTGTGTGGATGTGCGCATTAGTTCGAAGGCGAGGAATGGATCCCGACTTCGACTCAGATCCCAACTAGATATTCAGGGAAGTTTTCTTTACCTTGTACTTTTTAATTATGTGTCATGGGGACATGCCACAACTTAAAGTGTGGGATAGGGGATAATTGTATGTTGTATGTATGTGTGTTAGTTTAGTTTTTGTTTTAGTAGTTAGAGATAGAAAAAAATTGAAAAAATATAAAAATACCAAAATTTTCGATTTTTCCCGACGATGGATATCACCGACAGATTTTTGAGGGATTAAAGTCGAAAGAAAAAAGACAAAAAGATTGTATTTTGTTAGGTAGTGTAATAATTACCCCTTGATTTTCTTTTGTGCCGCGGTTCTTTTCCAAGGGTTTTATTTGAACCAAGTATAGTTAGTTTTTATTTTTGTTAGGAGTAGAAAACCTTGTGCTATGATTTGAATTGAAAGGAATATCTCTTAACTTTATTATACCTTGAGAATAGTGAGTGCTTTAGTGTGACGCTTAGGTTCAGTTTTTTTACTCTTGTATAAGCACCTTATATGGAATGATCTTAAGTTTGCTTAACTGCTTTTACTAGAGTGTCTTGATGAGTTCGATCCTGAGTGTGTTATGTGCCATGTGGGTGTGAGGTTTTTTATTATTATGTGCATTGCATTTGATGTCTAGAACTTGCCCTGTGTATTTGCAAAGCGAAATAGTAGTTTTATTCATTCTTGGAAGTGATCTAGGCATTTCTTTGTTGAGCCAGTTATATGCTTTTACCCACCTAATTGTTATGTATCTTAGTTAACCCCGTTGAGCCTGTAATCTTGTTTCTTTGGCAAGCACAGTACAAGCCTTACCCATTTATTTGAATTGACCATCTATTTGAACCTTTTACCTCTCGTGAGCACTTGAATTTTGTATGAACTTTGTAAAAGTGAAGTGTGGGGTGGTTGGTTTGGCTTTTGAGTGGAACTAATGAAATAAGGAGAAAGGTGCACTGTATTGAAAAAGTAAGAGCCACTTGAATTGAAAAATAAAATGTTGTATTATTGTGCAAAATATTCATTGATAGTGGTGAATCTTGATGTAATTGTGCTTAAAGAAGTAGGGAGTCAATGTATATTGATGTGAATGTGGAGTTATGGTTTAATATAAGTGTGGGGTTTTGAATTGTTAATGTATATGTATAAAAGTTCTTAGGGAGGTGTAGTCAATCTTATATCTAAATGTATCCTACCTGTCCCACAACTTACATTACAACCAATTAAAATCATACTTGATCCTTGACTGAATAAGCTCAATTAGTAGAGTAGTACACTACGGGCAAGCCTATGGTACGTCTTTTGTGGCATATGAATGTTGTTTATGAGAGTGAGTGAATTCTTTCTATCTTGAGTTCCAATTTGTTCTTAAATTTTATTGTGTGTGGATCTCTATTGTTGTGTGAGGGCACTTGATTCATGAAGGAAAGGTAATGTCGTTGACCTCTGTGTTAGAGTAAGTGAGCGGGTTATAAATAATGTGTGGTGCGTTTGAGTCAAATCTGGAGTCTAGGATGTTACGGTATTGTACTTAATCTGTTTTAAATATTCCTGTTGTAATGAGTTAGGAGAGTTGTTGAAAAAGGTCGTGTCTATATGAAGTGTAGTCTGATTGCTCGAGGACGAGCAATGGTTTAAATGTGGGGTGTTGATGGTAGGCTATAATCTCGTATTTTAGTCGCTTATTGCACTCTAATTTACTGCACTTTATTCGTTTTGAGCTTTAATTGCTAGAGTTTTTCACTTATTGTGTGTTTTATGCCTTGTAGGAGTGATTATGAGCTATGCTGATGTTATGAAATATATTTGAGTGATTTGGAGCTTTGAAGTCTGAGTAAAAGCCCAAGGGAATAAGCCGAGATCGTGTTCGGGGATCGAGGATCAAGTCTGGACGTCAAAACGCAAGAAACATCTGTATTCTGATAAATCCCCACCGTCGCGGCGTGTGGGCACCACAACTGCCCATTTTTCTGTTGTCTGTCAGAAATTAACTCTCTAGATTTTCCCAACTAATGCCCCGCATGGCGCATCTCCCCATGCGGTGCGCCTGTGTATTTTTTACAGAGTAAATATCTTATTTCGACTAGGAAAAGGTGATTTCGTCTAGGGCCCACCCTACTTGGTATAAATACATGAAAAATATTATTTGCTGAACTTTTGACACATATTCGACCTAAGGAGGTTAAGGAAGAGTTGGAAGAACAAAAGCACAAGGATTTCATCATTCCTTCCTCACTCAAGACCCGAGTTTAGATTGAATTTATGCCTTCATTTACTTTAAACTTATTTGTGATTAATTGCTCCATATCTATGGAGTAGTTCCCTTTAGGGTTTGATGGGTTTGGTGTATCTGATGATTTATTGTGGATTATAACTCTAGTTGTATGTATTGAAGTGTTTTGGATGATTTAACTGTTGCATCTATATTTACTTGTTTATGTAATCGACAAAGGTATAACTTGTGATATCTTTGCATTATATTGTTGGGTGAGTTCATTAATTCTTCTTAATAATCAAAAGAGGCCAGTTAAATCATTGATTAAACCTAGTTAGGAGAATAATCGAGATAGGCTATCCTAAAGACCAATCCACTATGCATTCTTGCATATCTTCACGTGCTTAAATTGGTTCATCTCATGAGGTTGAGACTTAATCGAGAGAGGAGTTTCTATTAAACGTTTGAACTAGTAATTGAGTGAATTTGAGAGACTCACTTAAACATTATAAGTGAATTATATAGAGTTACATCCTAAACAATTATCTTGCACCTACCCTATCAACCCTTATTTTTCTCCCACTGATAACACTTCCTTACTTACCTTTGTTTTGATTGTTATTAGTCAATAGCTTTATATTCTTAGTTAATTTTAGTTAGAAATCATATAAACCTCAATTGTTAATTCTCCTAGATAGCAATCAAGTGAGAAACTACGAAAATACTGTTTAACTCCAATCCTTGTGGATATGATATTATAATATACTATGTTTGACTAGCGAGCATAATTAAAGTATTGTTTTGCGCTCGTCACGACGCCAGCTTGTACATATTCCGCACACTTAGCATTCCACACATTACCAGCGGGATGATCACGCAAGGGCGACCAAACATACCTGGCCTGGCTAGAGGCCCAGATGGAGGATTGGGACCAGAGGTATGGCCTGATTCTGCCATACCCTCCACATGACCGTTTGGACGGGGAGCATGAGTACATGGGTTGGTATCGCAGTGTTACTCGCCTTCACATCGGGAATCCCGTTCATCGCGCTAGTGGTCAGTAAGTTCCATACGCCGGAGGCATGAGGCACTGGTATATTATATGTTATAATGTTACATTACTTTAACATCCTTCCTTAATTAATATATTTATGCTATGCAGGCTATTGACTTACACCAATTCTACTAGTTGGGACTGAAGATGCTACAACATACAAGCGAGGGAGCGGTAGTTGTGCACATGCTTGATCGTCGGATTACTGATCTTGTTGCTGACACATTGAGACGTGCCCGAGAGGATGTATGCTTAGGTTACAAGGCTACTTATGTGCCGCCTGAGGAGTACCATCATGGGCAACACATGGCCTCAAAACATCATAGACATGGCCAAAGAGGAAAGTGTGGCCCACGTGGTCGTGGTGGTCGGCGAGGACGGGGTCCCCGGTAAGGGGGCGTTGAGGCACCCGTGGAGGATATTAGAGATGATCAACCAGGTGACTACCCTGAGCCACACGATGCTCCTCATGATATGCTGTCATTCAGACATCAGCTGTCACCAGGGACTTCATAGTTGACCCCGTCAGCACCAGTGTTGATCGCGTGCACCTCCATTCGCAGCATGATTGGGATCGATATTTTCCTGATCGTCCGATATGAGAGGAACATAGTGGGCGATGATTGAGTTATGTCTCATCACCGATGGCTACTGATGATCTTCCAGGCACAGATAGGGAGACATCATATCGGGTCGAGACGTCACAACCTTCATCTACTCTAGTGCACCTCAGAGTTCCCACAGAGCATTGTGTGGCTACTCATGCGCAAATTTGTTTATATTACTATTATTTCAATTTGTTTTTACCTTATATATTAGTTAGTAATATCTAAAGTTTTTGTATTTTTTTATTTCATCATCACCCGTCACATAGGCCACATTGTGCGATACTCGCTTGTCAAAGACAGATGATCTTATTCAGGAGCCCACTGAGACCATGGTATTACCATTAAATTTTATTTGCTAACACGTATGTTAGTATTTTATATTTCATATACTAAAATATCTGATTATTTTGTAGGTTACTGATGGCCCAACGACTGCTTCTATCGATCCTGCTAGCCTTACTGGGGATCATGCTACAGCGCATCCTCCGATAAAGAGGCGAGGTGATGAGGATGATCCTGATAGTGTAGCTGGGCGGGGTATTATGCGCCTCAGGCTAGCCAATGCTTTAAAGCATACATGTTGCGTGACTCATTGATATGTATTTTGAGTTGTATATATGACATTAAATATATAATAGTAAAAGTATTGATGTTTTACATAATTTGCGCATATGTTTTTATTTTTCAGGTTATTTATTAGTTTTAAATTAGAACACAAAAAATAAGACAGCTTAACATAAATTTAAATTCGTTAAAAATTACATATAATACATGACACGTGCAACATAAAAATAAAAAACTACACTTAATGCATCCATGCGTTTGTTTAGTCACTATCGCCCATTATTCTATACTTCAACCACTGAAATGTTTCTTCCAACCGATTATTTTCTTCTTCTGCCTCTTTCAGATTCTCTTTCACTGCCGCAAGTTGTTCTTGCAGTTTCAAGATCTGGAGTCCGTACTCACCGGTCAGATTCCAAATGTTTAGCAAACATGATTTGTAGTATTTCTGGTTAATGGGCTCATCATACCATTCTTCAAAACCACATTGATTTTCGTCCTACAAATGGGGATGACAGCAAAAAACTATTAATTAACATGTTATAAATAATCTATTAACCAACATAACTTTCTTTAATAATAACTTACAATTTGTTTACATATCCAACGTCTATGTCCTAGATTATAATTTGACCAACATGGATTCAAAATCGCACGTTTGCCACAGTAACACCTTGGTATGTCATTGCGTCCAGACATGTCGTAATGCTCGAGCTTGAAAAATTGATGGAAAGTTGTTTTGTTCGTTTGGTTACATCGCAAATAATAATGCAAAATGCGCAGGGTTTTTATAGGCAGCTAAGAGTGATTTTATCTTACATAACACATATTAGTGATGTGCTACATTTTGCATGCTAATAATTCTTTACGGTACAAGTCCGTGCAGTTTTTTCAGGTCGACATGACAATAAACATAACGCATATTGGTGATGCACTACGTTTCACGTGCTAATGATTCTTTACGGTACAAGTCGGTATAACTTTTTCAAGTTGACAACCTTTTCAGGTTGACATGACAATATACATAACACATATTGGTGATGCGCTATGTTTCACATGCTAATGATTCTTTACGATACAAGTAGGTGCAGCTTTTGCAAGTCTACAACTTTTTCAGGTCGACATGACAACACACATAACACATATTGGTGATGCACTATGTTTAACATTTAAGTTCGTGCAGTTTAGTTCTTTTTAAGTTGAACCAACATTCCAGTAATCAAAAACCATTTCAAGAACCATTACAACATCTGTTTCAGAAATGCCACTAACATTTAATAAATGGTTTAAGAATAGGTAAAAAGGTGAAAGTAGTTAAACAAATCCACATGGAACACGTCATAACACAATTGATCCCTACCTTAAAAATAATATGCTAGGCTGCTATACTATTTGGTTGATGACAAGTGGTATGGCGTGATACGTCCCTTGGAAAATAACCCTTTCAATATACACACTGATCTCAAAGTTGCAGGGCACATTATTGAGGGGGGAGCGCATTCTACAAAGCATGAAGGTATGAGAATTTGGGGTGAAAAACTATAATGGGTTCCCATTTACTCAAAAAAGTATGATTATAAAGTACTATGCCAGTGGCATGGGTTTGTTGTACTACAAGCACTGTCTGCAACCTTCCAAACAAACGCACACAAAGATGAGCCAAAAGTGATTCAGCATTTGATGAAGGAGATTTTAGAGATGGAAAAGGCAATAGTCGTTCATCATGCACTGGATGATCTTAACTACCTGCAAGGAATGGAGGATCAGTATTGGAATTTATTAGAAAATGAAAAATTGCATAGTGACATTGATTATCCTGTTTTTCCAACAGTTGTTGGGTGGGAGGGACTACTTAAGTTTCTACCGCAGACGTTGGACGTAGGAGTCCTATATTGTTGTAGAAATCAAGCAAGTGGTCTTATTGATAATAGCAATGAAATACGAGAAATGTATGTCAACCGGGGCCTAGATTATGATGCCCTCGATTCGTACGGGTGCGTACAAGATGTTGACGAAGAAGATGAAGACAATGACAATAAAATAGTGCCAGACAGTGACGATAATGATAAATGAAAATCGTTATTTATTTCTTGGGAAATATTTTCAATTGTTATATTTAATCTTCAATGCTAAATGTCACTTAGATTTAAGCCTATTGCAAACGTAATTTTATTTCATAAATATTGCAAATTGAACCTTTAGAGACATTTAGTACAACAAAAATACTGCAACAAAACACTAAGCTTATCGTTGATAATTGGGCACATTGGATGAACTACCACATGGAGCTGAATTACCACCATTTCCCAAACCAATTGAAGGACATTTATCGGTGATTTTGTCCTGCTTGGGAACATATACCACATTTACGTGCATAAATGGTATCACCAATATCCATTTGGTTTTGTATCCGCATTCTTTTTTGCACTTGCCGTTGATGCACATAATCCTTATTACACGCCATTTTAAGTGATTCCGGCGGCCAATAATGCTCAGCACCCACTGGTTGGTAGTGGCCACTATAGGTGTTTATATATGCAGTAACACTATATTCTTTATTAATGTACCTCGTCGCTGCAAAACCTGTATGTTGAAAGCACTTCATGGCAAGTGATAGATCGACCATTTCCCACACGAACATAATCTTCTAGAGTCATTGATGGTGTGGGTATTATTACCACGGTTTTGATGCAGACCAGTGCGAACTTCAAAAAATATTTCGCTCGTTGCAATACTGCAAAGATGTATGCCACTGTGCTCGCTTCCTATATTTCTCAAATTATTTCATCGGATGTGGAATAAATTAAACTCTCATTTCTATCAATGACGATGCACTTCTGGATCTTTCAACAAACCTCTCTGTCATATGCTTGAATGGCATACGCACCATGGCAGTGACAGACAATCCACGGCAGACTTCAACAACACGTTGAAAGACTCTGACACGTTTGTAGTCAAAATCCCCCATATTCTACCACCATCCTTATGCAAAGTCCACTTGTCAAGCTCATGTCGCATCAACCAACGATAAGCTTTTGGGTCTTCCTGCCTAATTAATTTCATTCGCCTCCTGAATTTACACTCCTGGTGATCTATTGCAACCATCCACATTAAATCATATAATCTCTTATTCGGATGAGCCCCCTGGTTGGCCTTCAAGTGCCTAACACAGTAACGGTGGTAGGCATACGGTTCCTGCCATGCACCCAAATTCTGTATAGAACTTAAAATACTACCATGTCTATTAGATATTAGATAAATACCTGAACGTTGTCTGACAACGTGCTCCTTGAAGTGGTTCAAAAATAATGTCCAAGTCTCTTGACTTTCATTGGCACAAATAGGAAATGCAAGGGGAATTATAATTCCATTAGCATCTACTACAACGACGATCAACAACTTAATATCATACTTTCCATAGACATGAGTGATATTTATGGATATTAATGGCCGACAATGGACAAAACCATCACTGGCTGGTTTAAATGCCCATTACACATATCAGAATATGAATTATTGTATTTCCCGACTCCGCTCAAGCTTCCATTTAACAACAATCCCGGGGTTAAAGTGTTGCAATTCAGCCATATACTTGAGTAGCGTGGCAAATGACTTATCCCAGTTACCATAAATAATCTCAAACACACGTTTACGCCCGAGAAATGCCTTTCTTTTGGTAATGGTACAACCATATACCTGGTGGACAGATGTTGTACACTCCTTAATATTGTACCTTATGGACGATTCAATATGTGGAAATAAATACAAGAGAAATCAAGTCAACATCCAAGTTAAAATGATTCACACTGAATGTGTCCATATCACAAGTGTGCGTGTCAATGTATTTCCCCACAATCTACATATTTGTTTTCAACTTTATCGCACCCAACATCCATCTACAACCTTGAAACCATCTACGACAAATAACATTGTATACTTCCGGAGTGTCACGACCCAAAATCCTAACCTGTCGTAATAATGCTTATCGTGGTACTAAGCAAGCCGACATTTATGAAATAACTCCAACACTTAATGGAAAATGGTTTAAAACAGTTTAAATGACAACAACTTCTCATAAACAGGATAGAAAATCCAAAATACAACGCGGAAATTCCCAATATCGGGGTGTCACTGAGTAAATGAGCATCTATACATCACAAGTCCGAAAAATACTGTCTATGAAAATCTGAAACCAAATACAATAAGTGAAAAGATAGGAAGGAGAAACAAGGTCTACAAAATGCCGGCAACTACCTCGAAATCTCTAGAAGATCAACTCGGCACGGAAATCAACACCCATTATGTCTTAGAACACCTGGATCTGCACACGAATACAGGGTGTAGTATGAGTACAACCAACTCACCAAGTAACAATACTAAATAAAGAACTGGTAGTAGTGACGAGCTTTACCGTTATAGTTCAATTACAATGATTTTTAACATGGGAGGTAGGCATGCTTTCAAGTTCAACAATTAAGGCTAAAACAGTAATTTCATGTCAAGTTCAATTGAAACAGAGTGTAATATCCTCCTGAAATTATCAAGACAGTGATAGATGGCAGCTAAGTGCAACAAGTATGAAATCAAATGCATCCTCTCATGGACACAGTCACTCAGCCCTCCTATTCACTCAGCACTCGGCACTCGCACTCAGTAGGTACCTATACTCACTAGGGGTGTGTGCAGACTCCGGAGGGGCTTCTTCAGCCCAAGCACTATAATCCGCACAGACAACTCACGTGCCATAATATAATATCTGGATCCGCACGGACAACTCACGTGCTGCACGGATAACTCACGTGCTAGAGTATAATATCTGGATCTGCACGGACGACTTACGTGTTGCACGGACAACTCACATGCTATAGTATAATACCTCACAATCAGGCCCTCGGCCTAACTCAATCATCAAACTCTCTAGTCTCTCGGGCTCTCAGAAATCATAATAAGTAGCCCAGACAGCAATGATATGATGCATCAAAAATGAACAATAGAGACTGAGATGTAATACAAATAAAATGTGACTGAGTACAAATAGCAATTTAGCAGATAATTCAACATGTATACGACCTCTGTAGGTCCCTATAATGCTAACACATAGTATAAACATGATTTGTGATTCAATTTCTCTAATACATGGAGAATGTACAAATAACAATAGATTATACAACTACATGGTTCTACGAAATTTGACGAAGTCACAATTCCTACAATGCACCCCACACGCTCGTCACCTAGCATGTGCGTCACCTCAAAACCAAATACATGACACGTAATACGGGGTTTCGTACCCTCAGAACCAAATTTAGAACTGTTACTTACCTCAATCCGAGCAAATCTCTACTCCAATACACCCTTGCCTCGCGAAACGGCTTCCGAATATTTCGAATCTAGGCATAAATAATGTGATATAATCAATACGGGCTAAAGGAATCAACTCTATAAGAAAATTCTAAGTTATTAATCAAATTCAAAAATTGGTTCAAAAGTCGCCCCCCTCCCC
>AWOL01S0072535.1:345-12047 GCA_000715115.1 Nicotiana otophora | reverse complement strand
TCTCCCGAGGTACCGTCTCGTAGTCCCAAATCATAAATAAATTCACAATATCTCATTTCTTTATATCACCGCGGAAACCTTCACATTTAATTTTAAAGAAAATATTTTTTCCGAAATAGCATTCCGCGTTTTAGCCTCNGTTTCGGATATTACTAGAAAAGATCTTTTCATTTGGTCAATCCACACAGCTGGAAACCTACAACTTGGTGAACTAATGGTACTAGTTTTGAATAGTGCTAGCTTTACATGGGGAAGGTTCATATAAATAAGTGAAAAAGGTCAAATTTGCTCACATTTACTATTTGTTAAGCTTTTGGTCTAATATTAAGTTTATTATTAGCAAATAGTCTCTGTGGTACGGGCGGCGGGAGTTTGTGCTCCTCCCCCGGCCTGAGATGTGGCAAAAGCAAGTGGAATTAATCCTGCCTGAGTCAGAGTGCCAAACATGCTTAAAAACTGGGCAAGAATCTCCCGAGGTACCGTCTCGTAGTCCCAAATCATAAATAAATTCACAATATCTCATTTCTTTATATCACCGCGGAAACCTTCACATTTAATTTTAAAGAAAATATTTTTTCCGAAATAGCATTCCGCGTTTTAGCCTCCTTATCACACCGCATGACTNCGGAGGATACAGTGACATTCCTCAAGAAAACCCTGAGCATCTTCTGAAGCCAAACTGCTGAAAGTGGGAGGGTGGTACTTCTTGTACCTCTTGAGCCTGAGCTGCTCCCCTCCGAAACTACTGCCCTAACCTCTGGCCAAACTAGGACAACTGGTTGCACTGATATAACCCTTGGAGCATGGTCAACCTAGGCCCATGGCTCTGGGGTACGGGCGGCGAGAGTCTATGCTCCTCCCCCAGCCTGAGATGCGGCAGGAGCAAGTGGAATTAACTCTGCCTGAGCTACAGTGCCAAACATGCTTAAAAACTGGGCAAGAGTCTCCCGAGGTACCGTCTCGTAGTCCCAAATCATAAATAAATTCACAATATCTCATTTCTTTATATCACCGCGGAAACCTTCACATTTAATTTTAAAGAAAATATTTTTTCCGAAATAGCATTCCGCGTTTTAGCCTCCTTATCACACCGCATGACTTCTAGTAGTTCCCCTACTAGCCACGCGTATCAAGCATCCATTATGTCACCGCATGCGTTTCAACACCCAGACCTTATATCACCGCATTCGTATCAATATCACAATATATCATAATTTGCACCTCAAGTGTCCAAATATTTCAACTTGCCAAAATAAATCAACAACAACATTATTTCCACAATACGGAGTTCACGGCTCAATCACAAAGAATACAAAAATCTCACAAAATATTCAGCAAAAATAATATCCATTATTTTCACAATACGGAGCTCACGACTCAATCACAATGAATACAAAAATCTCACAAAATATTCATCAAAAATAATATTTCACAAATTTAACATCTTGACTAAACATCAAATTTTTAAATGTAAAATACTTTATTTTTTAATGAAATTTAAATTAAGAACTCCAACCTTCGAATATTGCGCACGGAATAAAAGAAATAAAGTTTCAACTAAATAGGTAAAGCAATTAGCAAGAAAAATGTCAGGCAAATTTAAAATATAAAAATAGATCAATGATGATGAATATAAAAGAATAAAATAATATAATTAATATGCAATAGTGATCTACACAATTTAAGGACATAATCTTCCATATTTAGCCCGTGTACACACTCATCACCTAGTGTACACGACTTTTAACACATCATAATTATCATACCAATACCAATCTTAAGGGGAATTTTTTCCACAAGGTTAGACAAGTCACTTACCTCGAACCACGCTCAATCAGTCAAGTAGTATGCTTTTTCCTCGATTATAGACTCTGATCGGTTTGAATCTAGTCATAATTAATTTGATTCAATCAATACAAATTATAAGAATAAATTCCTTATGAAAATATAAATTTTCTAACAAAATCCGAAATTGAACCCAAAATCGCTCGTGGGTCCATATCTCGAAATCCGACGATACTCACAAAATCCGACAACTCATTCAATTACGAGTTCAACCATACTAGTTTCACCAATTTCTGACATCATTTCGATCCTCAAATCTTCAATTTAACCCAAGAGGGTTTTCTAAATCTTCCAACTTAATTTACCAATTAAATATTAAAAACAATCATGGATTCGGGTAATTTGACCAAAATTAAGTTAAGAACACTTACCCCAATATTTTTCTTGAAAAATTGCCTCACCCGAGCTCTTAATATCCAAAAATGGGTAAAAATGGTCGACCTCCGAATTTATATGTTCTATTCAAGGCTTTTCGCACATGCGACTAACTTAGCCATTTCTGCGGTCGAGCAGTCGCTTCTGCGACCTCGACCCATGTCTAGTCGCTTATGCAACCTCGACCTCGACCCATACCTGGTCGCTTCTTCAGACCATCTGCTCGCTTCTGCGACGTCGACCTAGACCCATGCCTGGTCTTTTTTTCGGACCATCTGCTCGCTTCTGCGACCTCGACCTCGACCCATGCCTGGTCGCGACCTCGCCTTCAACCCATACTTGCGAGCTAAATTCTGCAGATGCGATTGCACCAGAAGGCCAAAATTTTCAGCAGCTATTTAAGTCCAAATTTCGATTCGTTAGCCATCCGAAACTCACTCGAGGCCCCCGGGACCTCAACCAAATACACCAACAAGTCCTAAAACAACATACGAGCTTAGTTGAAACCTCAAATTACATCAAACAACGCTAAAATCACGAATCATACCCCAATTCAAGCTTAATGAAACTTAAGAATTTTCAACTTCTACATTTGATGCCGAAACCAAACAAATAATTTTCGATTTACCTCAAATTTTGCACACAGGTCATAAATGACATAATGGAGCTATGAAAATTTTCAGAACTGAATTTCGACCCCGATATTACAAGTGAACTCCCCGATCAAACTTCCAAACTTAAATTCATATTTTTGCCATTTCAAGCCTAATTTAACTACGGGCTTCCAAATAAAATTTCGGACATGCTACTAAGTCCAAAATCACCACACGAAGCTGTTGAAATCATCAAAAATCTATTCCGGGGTCGTTTACACATAAGTCAATATCTGGTCATCCTTTTCAGCTTAATTTTTCAACCTTGATACTTAGTGTCTCAATTCATTCTGAAATCTCTCCGGACTTGATTGGACTACCCCAGAAAGTTACAATGCAGCTATAAAGTACAAAATGAGCAGTAAATGAGGGAATGGGGCTACAATTCTCAAAACGATCGGCCGGGTCATTACATCCTCCCCCTCTTAAGCAAACGTTCGTCCTCGAACGAGTTTAGAATTATACCTGAAGTGGTGAAAAGATGAGGATAGAAGCTACACATATCATGCTTGATCTCCCAAGTCGCCTCCTCGACCGGATGACCCCTCCACTGTACTTTTACTGAAGTAATGCTCTTCGATCTTAGCTTTCTAACCTATCTGTCCAAAATGGCCTCTGGCTCCTCGACATAAGATAGATCATTGTCCAACTAGACTGAGCTGAAGTCTAACACATGAGACGGATCGCCGTGATACTTACGGAGCATGGAAACATGGAACACTGGATGAACTGCAGAGAGATTAGGTGGTAGTTCAAGTCTATAAGCCACCTCTCCAACTCTCTCGAGAATTTTAAAAGGCCCAATATACCTAGGGCTCAACTTGCCCTTTCATTCCAAATCTCATAACACCCTTCATGAGCGAAACCCGGAGCAAGACCCGCTCACCAATCATGAATGCAATATCACGAACCTTCCGATCTGCATAACTCTTTTGTCTAGATTGGGCTGTACGAAGCCGATCCTCAATTAATTTAACCTTTTCCAAAGCATCTTGAACTAAGTCCGTACCCAATAGTCTAGCTTCGCCCGGCTAGAACCAACCCACTGGAGTCCGGCACTGCCTACTTTATAGGGCCTCATACGGCGCCATCTGAATGCTCGACTGGTAGCTATTGTTGTAAGCAAACTCCGCAAGTGGCAAGAATTCATACTATGTACCCCCAAAATCCATCACACACGCACGAAGCATATCCTCCAATATCTGGATAGTACGGTCGGATTGTCCGTCTGTCTGAGGGTGAAATGATGTACTCAACTCCACACGAGTACTCAACTCTCGTTGTACGGCTCTCCGAAACCGTGATGTAAACTGCGTACCCCGGTCAAAGATGATAGATACCGGTACGCCATGAAGCCTAACAATCTCGCGAATATAAACCTGAGCCAGCTGCTTTGAAAAGTAAGTAGTAACCACAGGAATGAAATAAGCTGACTTGGTCAATCTATCCACAATCACCCAAACTGCATCGCACTTCCTCTGAGTCCGTGGGAGCCCAATAACGAAATTCATAGTGATCCGCTCCCATTTCATCTTTGAAATCTCTAACTTATGAAGCAATCCACCCGGTCGTTGATGCTCATACTTCACCTGCTGACAATTTAGGCACCGAGCTATATATTCCACTATGTATTTCCTCATTCGCCTCCACCAATATTTCTCAAATCCTGATACATCTTCGCGGCACCTGGATGAATGGAGTACCGCGAACTATGAGTCTCCTGGAGAATCAACTCATGCAAACCATCTGCATTAGGCACACATAACCTGCCCTGCATCCGTAATACACTATCATCTCCAATAGTGACTTCTTTGGCACCATCATGCTGAACTATATCCTTAAGGACAACCAGATAGGGGTCATCATACTGACGCTCCCTCATACGATCATATAGACAAGACTGAGAAACCACATAAGCCAAAATTCGGCTCGGCTCAGAAACATCCAATCTAACAAACTGGTTCGCCAATGCCTGAACATCCAAGGCTAAAGGCCTCTCTGCTACCGGTAAGTCTGCTAAACTGCCCAAACTCTCTGCCTTACGATTCAAGGCATCGACCACCACATTGTTCTTTCCGGGATGATAGAGAATGGTGATATCATAATCCTTAAGCAACTCCAACTACCTCCGTTGTCGCAAATTAAGATCCTTTTGTTTAAACGGATGTTGTAGACTCCAGTGATCGGTATAAACCTCACAATAGACACCATACAAATAATGTCGCCAAATCTTCAAGGCATGAACAATAGCTGCTAACTCAAGGTCGTGGACCAGATAATTCTTCTCATGTACCTTTAACTGTTTGGATGCATAGACAATCACCCTACCATCTTGCATCAACACTGCACCGAGACCGATGCGCGACACATCACATTACAGAATAAGACCCTGAACTTGTAGGCAATACCAATACTGGGCTTGTAGTCAAAGTTGTCTTGAGCTTTTGAAATCTCTCCTCACATTCCTAGGTCCACCTGAACGGAGCACCCTTCTGGGTCAATTTGGTCATAGGTGCAGCAATAGAAGAGAAACCCTCTACAAATCGGTGATAATACCCCGCCAAGCCAAGAAAACGCCGGATCTCATTAGCTGATGACGGTCTAGGCCAACTCTGCACTGCTTCAATTTTCTTCGGATATATCTGGATCCCCTTCTTCGTTACTACATGACCCAAAAATCCTGCTGAATCCAGACAGAATTCACACTTTGAAAATTTTGCATACAACTTCTTTTCACTCAAAGTCTGAAACACAGTCCTTAGGTGCTGCTCATGATCTTCCCGGCTCTGGGAATACCCCAGAATGTCGTCAATAAACACAATGATGAAAGAATCGAGATAGGGCTGAATACACTATTCATTAAGTGCATAAATATTGCTGGGGCGTTGGTCAGCCCAAATGACATTACAAGGAACTCATAATGACCATATCGAGTCCTGAAAGCAGTCTTGGGGATATCTGGCTCCTGAATCTTCAACTGATAATAGACTGAACGCAAGACGATTTAGAGAAAACTCTGACACCCTGAAGTTGATCAAATAGGTCATTAATGTGTGACAAATGGATATATATTCTTCACTATAACCTTGTTTAACTGGCGGTAATTAATACACATCCGCATAAAACCATCCTTCTTCTTCACAACTAAGACAGGAGTACCCTAAGGCGATACATTGGGCCGAACAAAACCCTTATCAAGCAGCTCATGTAACTGATCTTTTAATTCTTTCAATTATGCTGGGGCCATACAATATGGTGGAATAGAAATGGGATGGGTGCCCGGTAAGTCAATATCTCTGTCGGGTGTCATACCCGAAAGATTCGCTAAAAATATATCAGGAAAATCCCTTACTATAGGAATTGACTCCACGGTAGGAGTATCAATATAATATCTCTCACATAGGCTCAGATACGCATCACACCCCTTCTCAACCATTCGTTGAGCCTTAAGAAATGAAACAGCCCTACTAGGAACATAATCCAAGGTACCTCTCTACTCTAGCCGTGGTAGACCTGCCATAGCCAACGTCACTGTCTTGGCATAATAATCATGGATAGTGTGATAGGGCAACAACCAGTCCATNGGCGACAACCAGTCCATGCCCAAAATAATATTGCAACCACCATACTGAGCAATAATAAATCAGCTCTGGTCTCAAAACCACTGATAACAATCAAACACGACTGATACATGCGGTCAACAATAATAGATTCACTCACGGGTGTAGGTACATAAATAGAAGAACTCAAAGAATCACGGGATATGCCCAAATACGGGGCAAAATAAGATGACACATATGAATAAGTGGAGCCTAGATCAAATAAGACTGATGCATCCCTATGACAGACCGGAACAATACATGTGATAACAGAATCGGATGCAACTGCCTCCGTCCTAGCAGGAAAGGCATAATATCTGGTCTGGCCTCCCTCTCTAGGGTGACCTCTACCTGTCCAACCTCCACCTCTAGCTGGCTGTGTTGGTGGAGTGGTAACTGGTGCAGTAATTATGTCCTGAGAAGCTTGAGCGCCCTGTGCAATAGATGGGGCCTGAGAAATCTGTGTAGGTACTCCCCTCCTAAATCTGGGGCAATCCCTCAATATATGATGAGTGTCACCACACTCAAAACAAGCCCTCAGAGGACGTGGCTGTTGGGACTGGCTCGGGCCTGATCGGTTGGACTGCCTGTAGAAAGTACCCCGTACAGGAGGTAAGGAGACACTGGCGGTGCATAATATGGAACCTGAGGTCTGGGACTAACCGGAATACCGTTGGAAGCTGGAAGTGATGAATGAATAGGACGGCTCACATAGCCTCTACCATGACGGCCTGCAGCTGGGGCACGAGAAGTGTTATATGTTCCAGAATCTCGGGTTCTCTCAGATTCCCTCTCTTCTCTCTCCCGAAACCGCATACCTTCCAATCTCCTAGCAATTGACACCACATATTGGTATGTGATGTCCATCTACAGCTCTCGGGCCATACTGAATCTGATACTAGGATGGAGCCCTTTAAAAAATCGACGAACCCGCTCTCGAACAGTAGCAACCAAGGCTGGTGCATGCCTAGCCAAATCACTGAATCAGACCACATATTCTGACACAGTCATAGAACCTTGGCGCAACTATTCAAACTCTACGCGCCATGCATCTCCGAGACTTTGAGGAAGATACTCCCTCAAGAACATATCTAAAAATTGAGTCCAAGTGAGTGAAGCTGCCTCAGTCGGACTATCCAACTCGTATGCCTGCCACTACTGGTATGTCGCTCCTCTAAGCTGGAATGCCATGAAAGAAACCCCATTGGAATCCACAATACCCATAGTACGGAGGATACAATGATATTCCTCAAGAAAACCCTGAGCATCCTCTCAAGCCAACCCGCTGGAAGTGGGAGGGTGGTGCTTCTTGTACCTCTCGAGCCTGAGTTGCTCCCCCTTCGAAACCGCTGTCCTAGCCTCGGGCTGAAATGGGATAATTGGATGCACTGGTATAACCTTTGGAGCATGGTCAACTTGGGCCTGTGGCTCTGGGGTACGGGCGGCGGGAGTCTATGCTCCTCTCCCGACCTGAGATGTGGCAGGAGCAAGTAGAATTAACCGTGCCTGAGCTGGAGTGCCAAACATGCTCAAAATTTGGGCAAGAGTCTCCTGAAGTGCAGGGGTAGTAACAAGCGTCTCAGGTGCCTGTTCTCCAACTGGAGCTATTGGTGATTCCTCTGTAGTAGCTCATGCGGGTGCTCTGGCTGCACCACGTGGTGTTCCTCGGCCTCTGGCTCGACCTCTATCCCGGCCCCAGCCTCTTGCGGCTCCAACAGAGGGCGTGGGTGTCTGATCATCGGATCCAGTTGTGCGTGTCCTCACCATCTGTGAGAGAATAGAAGGACAAGAGTTTAGAATTTTGAAGTCAACAAATGCGCACGATAAGGAATCAAAGAAGTGAACATTTTCCTAACAATTTCATAGCCTCTCGAAGATAAGTACAGACGTCTCTGTACTGATCCGCGAGACTCTACTAAACCTGCTTGTGACTCATAACACCTATGAACCTAGAGCTCTGATACCAACTTGGCACGACCCCAAATTCCCTCTGTAGGATGTCGTGATGGCACCTAGTCTCTAAGACTAGGTAAGCCTATCAATTATGCGAAATACAAAACTGAAACTCAAATCTCAACATATAAAATAAATCAGACCGCAATTCAAATAGTCATAACTCCTAAAACCCGGTAAAAATAAGTCACAAGCTTGTAAGAATTTATTCTAAGTGTCTCTATACATCAGAGTCTAAAGAGAATAAGGGAAGCGACACAATAAGGATAGAAGGGGACTCTGAAGTCTGCGGACGCTGGCAGATATACCTTGAAGTCTCCGCGTGCAGCTAGTTTACTGATACCTGGTCTGATAGGAAGTACCTGGATCAGCACAAAATGATGTGCAGACGTGTAGTATGAGTACACCACAACGGTACCCAATAAGTGCCAAGCCTAACCTTGATAGAGTAGTGACGAGTTCAGGTCAGGGCCCTACTGGAAATAATAAAAGACAGGGCGAAAAGTTTAACAATATAATAATAAAAATGACAAAGAGAATGAATCAAGTAATTAGTATGTCATAATTTAACTACACAGAATAAGGGCAAACAATAACTCGCGGTAGGAAAAATTGAAATTTACAACTTTAAGAAAATCACCAAAATAACCAAAGGCAAATGCAGCCATAAAGAAATATCAACATAGGCACTCCCGAGATACGGCCTCGTAGTCCCAAATCATAAATAAATTCACAATATCTCATTTTTTTATATTACCGCAGGAGCCTTCACATTTAATTTTAAAGAAAACATTTTTTTCGAAATAGCATTCCGCGTTTTAGCCACCTATATCACACCGCATAACTTCTAGTAGTTCCCCTACTAGCCACGCGTATCAAGCCTCCCTTATCTCACCGCATGCATTTCAACACCCAGACCTTATACTAGTATCAATATCACAATATATCATAATTTGCACCTCAAGTGCCCAAATATGTCAGCTTGCCAAAATAAATCAACAACGACATTATTTCCACAATACGGAGTTCACGGCTCAATCACAATGAATAAAAACATCTCACAAAATATTCAGCAAAAATAATATCCATTATTTTCACAATACGGAGCTCACGGCTCAATCACAATGAATATAAAAATCTCACAAAATATTCATCAAAAATAATATTTTACAAATTTAACATCTTGACTTAACATCACATTTTTAAAAGTAAAATACTTCATTTTTTAATAAAATTTAAATTAAGAAATCCAACCTTCAAATATTGAGCACAGAATAAAAGAAACAAAGTTTTAACTAAACAGGTAAAGCAATTAGCAAGAAGAATATCAGGCAAATTTAAAATATAAAAATAGATCAATGATGATGAATATAACAGAATAAAATAATTTAATTAATATGCAATAGTGATCTACACAATTTAAGGACATAATCTTTCACATTTAGCTCGTGTACATACTCGTCACCTCGTGTACACGACTTTCAACATATCACAATTATCATATCAATACACATCCTAAGGAAAATTTTTCTCACACAAGGTTAGACAAGTCACTTACCTCAAACAACGCTTAATCAGTCAAGTAGTATGCCTTTTCCTTGATTTTCCGACTCCGATCCGCTCGAATCTAGTCATAATTAATTCGATTCAATCAATACAAATTAAAGAAATAAATTCCATATGAAAATATAAATTTTCTAACAAAATTTGAAATTTAACCCAAAAGTCGCCCGTGGGGCCCTCATCTCGAAATCCGACGAAACTAACAAAATCCGATAACCCATTCAATTACGAGTCCAACCATACTAGTTTCACCAAATTCCGACATCGTCTCGATCCTCAAATCTTTAATTTAACCCAAGAGGGTTTTCTAAATCTTCCAACTTAAATTACCAATTAAATGTTAAAAACAATCATGGATTCGGGTAATTTAACCAAAATTGAGTTAAGAACACTTATCCCAATATTTTTCTTGAAAATTGCCTCACCCGAGCTCTTAATACCCAAAAATGGGTAAAAATGGTCAACCCCTGAATTTATATGCTCTGTCCACGGCTTTTCGCACCTGCGACTAACTTAGCCAATTCTGCGGTCGAGCAGTCGCTTCTGCGACCTCGGCCTCGACCCATGTCTGGTCACTTCTGCGACCTCGACCTCGACCGCGACCCATGCCTGGTCTTTTCTTCGGACCATCTGCTCGCTTCTGCGACCTCAATCTCGACCCATGCCTGATCGCTTCTTCGGACCATCTGCTCGCTTCTGCGATCTCGACCTCGACCCATGCCTGGTCGCTTCTTCGGTCCATCTGCTTGCTTCTACGACCTCGACCTCGACCCATGCCTGGTCGAGACCTCTGCCTCAACCCATACTTGCGAGCTAAATTCTGCAGGTGCGATTGCACCATAAGGCCAAAATTTCCAGCAATTCTTTAAGTCCAGATTTCGATCCGTTAGCCATCTGAAACTCACCCGAGGCCCCCGAGACCTCAACCAAATACACCAACAAGTCCTAAAACAACATACGAACTTAGTCGAAGCCTCAAATCACATCAAACAGCGCTAAAACCACGAATTATACTCCAATTCAAGTTTAATGAAACTTAAGTATTTCCAACTTCTACATTCGATACCGAAACCAAACAAATAATTTCCAATTGACCTCAAATTTTACACGCAAGTCATAAATGACATAACGGAACTATGAAAATTTTCAGAACTGGATTTCAATCCCGATATTAAAAAGTCAACTCCTCGGTCAAACTTCCAAACTTTAATTTCTATTTTAGCCATTTCAAGCCTAATTTAACTACGAACTTTCAAATAAAATTTCGGACACGCTCCTAAGTCCAAAATTACCATATGGAGCTGTTGAAATCATCAAAATTCTATTCCGGGGTCGTTTACACATAAGTCAATATCCGATCAGCTTTTTCAACTTACGTTTTCAACCTTGAGACTAAGTGTCTCAATTCATTTCGAAATCTCTCCGGACTCGAACTGACTACCTGTCACGACCCAAAATTCTCACTTTCGGACCGTGATGGCGCCTAATATTTCACTTGCTAGGTAAGCCAACGTTAGAATGATATTAACCAATTTTTAAACAATCTTTAAATTTATTAATAACAAAGAAATAAACGCGGAAGTAAGGTCTGAAATATAGTGATTAATCCATAAAAATAACAATGTCTAAATGCCATCCCAGAATTGGTGTCACAAGTGCACGAGCTTCTAGAATAAATACAAATAAAGGTCTGAATAAAATAAACTGTCTGAAA
>AWOL01S0072530.1:10618-24873 GCA_000715115.1 Nicotiana otophora | reverse complement strand
TTTTACCTTATATAGAATTGTATCAAGAGTAGGACTCCCCTACTATAAAAATGGGGGTCTGATCATTTGTAAGGGACATTGCAATACGCAGCACAAAGCAATATACTATTATTTCTAGCCTTTATCATCTTGTTATTCTGTTCTTTCATCAGTTGAGGCATTTCTTTGTTCGAGGGTGATCGAACTCGAAGGCCAAGGCTATTCAATTTGTGTGGTTTGCATTTCTTCTTTTATCGTCACTTTCAATATTAATCTGTTTTCTTAATTTGTATCAAGCTATATCACGTATCCTTAAAACCGCGTATAAATTCAATTGTTATCCGATTTTGAGGGTAAACACCAATCTTCTTATAATATTTTTTATACAAAATAAATTCACATAAAAAGCTTTTTAACTAAATATACTTGAACTTCGTGACATTGAGCTGCTTAAACTTTATTTCATCTTCACATCTGTAGCTCTAATAGGAAATGTACATGGCTCTGCTGCTCTCAAACTTTTCCTATTAACTTCAGTTATGGCGAAGTGAAGTTTGGTAAACAAAAAAGAGATGATCTTTCGTTAATCAAGTTCCGTAAACATCTTTTCAGATCACACAGACACACATCATGCACCAAGCATAACCTTTTTCATCACTTTATTTACGAATTAATTATGAATATGGTATCCATATCTGGTTGGTTAACTCCTTCGAATGCCTTTTGTTTTCATTTGTCGATTTCTAGTTTCTACTTGTATCATTACGTGCATGATGATATGCTTAGCAAACTTTTTGCCTTCCAGTATTTTTCAACTAACTGTTGGCTCCTTTCTCTCACCAAGCTTGTGAGTTTTTGTTCAGTTTGTTATTTCAGGATACACCTAGACACGCGAAAGGGATTGAATTGTGTGTTATCCGATTTTTACATTTTCAAAGAACATGGTTCATTAAACAATCCAAACAGAAATAATTGCAAAACATTAATCAAGACAGAGATTTTTATGTCGAAAACCTCTTTGCTCAAGGGAGTCAAAATCACGACCAACGCAATAGGATTTTCCTCAAACATTCACTAAACTTTAAAGAGTAGTTTTTAGGTTACAACTCTATAACTAAGGGGACTAACTCTAGTACCCTAACCCCTACAATCAACTCAATTATGGCAACCTCTTCCCAAACTAAAACTCTAGTCTAGGAAGCTTAGAAAAACTGATGTTTCAGCAATAACCTACTACTACACTTCTAAAAAAGGTAAATAGGTTACAATTTGGGACACTTGACTCAACATAATAACTAAAGAACATGAGCAGCTTCATCTTCAAAAACTGGTTCTTCACACATCTTCAAAAATTGGTTCTTCAAAAATTAGTTCTTCACACATCTTCAAAAATTGGTTCTTCACAATTAGTTGAATCTTCAGAAGTATCTTTTTTCTGCGAGTGCTATTGTCAGAGGTGATTCTATGTGATTTCTCTCAATAGTAGTCTTGAACTATGACAAAAAGTCTAATTTTATAGTTGCAAGGTTGACCGAAATTCTTCTTCAATTAATTCTCCAAAACCTAGAATATTTTGGTTATGAAACACCTCTCTTATTTATATTTGGTTTCCTTATTTGTTACCAACTCTTCAACCTTGTCTTTGTATGCAAGTTTTTCCCATCAATACAAAATTCTTTTTTTCCACGAACTCCTCCAATTGACATATTCCTTTTAGGGTACGAACAAGATCTTATGAAGATTCTAACTTGCACGGGTATACTGCCTTCTGTGTCTTCTGCCACTGATCTGCTACAAACCTGGTTCACTTGGCATTTGTATCTCTTATGTGCATACCAGTCTAGTAACACAACAATATGGAACATGAGACCTGGTTATCTGCTACGGTTTGTTAATCATCAAAATGTAATTATATGCTCAGCTCAACAAAGTCCCCCTTTTTAATGATGATCAACACATATGTAAAACAGTAAACAACTTGCTCAGTTTTCATTAGTCTTCAGCACAAGAACTAGTTTTATTCACAACACTCTTTTTCAATTTGTCCACATTTGCACAAGTATAAGGGACCCACATTCCATTAATTGCAACCCTCTAGATGGCTAGGCATGGATTCATTATAAGGCCTACAAACAGACAACTCAATAGCATCCTCCTTTATTAGTCCAAATGTCAATTAAGGAACCGGGTTTACTGATCAATGAGTATGCACATACTTAACTTTCCACTTTTGACATCATTGAAAAAATAGAAAATTAGCAGAGTTAACAAGAGAATATAGCAATGTAAAATTCATGGCCACTGGGCTACACTAACATGTACAAATCATCAGAGACAGAGAAAATTAATCCAATAAAATCTGCCTAGATAAGACACAACATTCAGCCCAAAATAAGGAAATTATATTCATTAGTTAATGTACCGCATTAAGCCCAAAGGGCACAATCTAAAAGACGGTTAAGCAAACCAAGTAAATTGGTAATAACATTAAAAAAAAAAAATTCAGAAACTGGTCATTGAGGGGACATGGCTAGGGACTAACTAAGGACAGACTAGGAAACCTAAGAGAACTGAGGATCATGTTCTTTTCTAGAGGAGGATTCGCCGTGAATAAGCCCTAAAAGCCTATCAAACCTAGCAGCAAAAGCCTCATACTCTTTTTTCATCTCCTTCTTCAATCTCCTATTTTTATCCTTCAGTGAGGCAATTTCCTCTCTTATTTTCTCATTTTGCTCATTGGCAACAACATCCAACCCCTCTAGAAAATTTGAGACCATGCTTTTACTCTTCGTCCTTAGTGGTCTAGCAACACAATCACATTAAGTTTTCCTCATCAAATATGTCATTTTTAGTTTCATTTTAGGACCTCTTAAGGGAACCTCAAAGTGTTCGAATACCCTAGTCAGTAAGTACCCATAGAGCAGAGCATGAGTACCCTTCTCTTGATCAACTGCCCTTGCCATGTGCTTAAGTATCAGTGATGGAAGGTTAATTAGCATATTCTAATCTACCACTTCCATCACTACCAATTCCAAGTAAGTGGTCTCATGCCTTCTTTCAGATCGAGGCAACAAACAGTGGTTCACAAATTCAAACAATAACTTGTGAATCTGCTTCATCTCTCCCTTTCCTACCTTCCTTGCCATGAGTTTTCCCTTTCTTGTATGCACTTGTTAGTAAAGTACATGGCATCCTCCTTCACTCCTAACTCAGGCCACTCACGCCTCACATAAGTGTCAAATCCCACCACTCGGACATTCAATATCTCCTCAAGCAGACTTTTTATCATGAACCAGGTCCACTACCCTTACTAAAGACCTCACTGTACCATCCTCAAGCACCTTGAAGTTTTTGTAAAAGTGAAGCATTGCCTCACCATACATGACTGGGAGTGGACACCAAAATAGATGCATCCACCCTCGAATATCAAGCTTCTCCATCAACTCCTTTATCCCTAATGTAGTTACAATAGCTGGGTCAATTAGACCCTTCAACATGATTAATTCAGAGAATCATTCCTCTCTGCCCATAGCAATAATTTTCCTTTGAGACTTTTTCTTGCATTTGGAACTGCTTCCTTTTGCTTCTAGCTCGGAAGTGCAACCTTTCTCTTCCTGGAGGACCTCTCCTTAGGAGTGACTGAAGATTATTCAGCCTTATTCTTCTCTNCCTTCCTCTTCTTCTCCCTCCTCTTCTTCTCCTTCTTCTTCTTCTTCTATTTCACTCACCAGGTCAACTTCCTCCACATCAGACTCATCAACCAGTCTGAACCCTTCTCTCTCTTTCTTCTTTTTCTTACTCTCCTCTAATGTCTTCTCAAGAGCTATCTTGCTTTTTCCTCTAGTTACAGGTGTTCTACCCCAAGAGTGACAGACCTAAGGGGTAACACAACGTTCTTTGCCACTGGTTTTACCCTCTTAGGGATGGTCTTCTCCTCAACCTATCTCTTCTCCCTCATCCTTGCAATTAAGTGTACCAATTCATCATCACTATCGGCACTGCTTTCTTTCCCAGCTTTTGTCTCTCCTTTCTTTTCTCCTTCTTCCTTAGTGTCTGCCCAATCAAACGATTCTGAGTTTTTAGGATCAGCTTTCGAAGAACTAGGTTCTTGAGCCTAAATATTTTCTTGCACAACAACCACTTCAACATCTCCCACTCAAACCATTTCTCTCTCACCGGCAGAAGAAGGATCTGGTTGTTGTTCAGGGGCTTCTAGTGCTTCTACTACAACACTAATACTCCCCCAGATCTTCTTTACTAGGTTCCACCATTGTTTCTTCAGTTGTTCCCTTACTCACATCATCAATAGTTTGTTCGCCCTTTTTTTCTTTCAATGACTCATCGACTCCATTTACTTCTACTTGAGTATCAACTTTTATTGCCTCACTCACTTTCCCACCTACCACCTCCTGTACTAATTCCTTTTTATCACGACCCAAAATCCCGCTGATGGTCGTGATGGACCTAAACTCTAAGACTAAGTAAGCCAAGCACACAATGGTACAAAATATTTAAATAAGATATAATAACCCTGAATTTAATATAAATTATGGAATTAAGTCTTAATGAGGCCAAAACATAAGTCAACTTTCAAAAACCAAGCAATAGCGATTCATGAGCTCTAAACAAAATATATAACGAGTCTCAACAAGTACAATACTGTTTGAAAGAAAATACAATAGTATAAAATAAGAGAAGGGGACTCCAAGGGCCTGCGGTGTCCATGCAACACTACCTTGAATCCTTTCAATCTATCACAAGCTCACTCACGAGGTCTGGTACCTCCAAAACCCGGATCTATACAAAACATATGTAGAAGTGTAGTATGAGTACACTACAATCGGTAACCAGTAAGTATCAAGACTAACCTCGTTGAAGTAGTAACTTAGGCTCAATTCATATGATACTCACTAATTAAAGAACTTGTGCAATATATATCAAAAACTGGCAACAATAATAAATATAATGAAGTAAAATATAAATAATTTTGTTTAAGCAGGTGATAACAACTCAACGTAAGAAAACCTACTTTTTACAAAGAAATCATCAAATAGAAATAGATGCATATGCCACCTCGTACTCCACATTTAATTATAGTAATAATATCCACCCTTATCGCTCCGTAATAACAATATATACCCTGGTCGCTCCGTAATAACAATATCCTCCCTTATCGCTCTGTATCCCGGCACAATAACAATATTAATCACAAACGTACGGCAAAAACCTCGTACCAACACCCAATCACTTCCCCCAACNCTCTGTATCCCGGCACAATAACAATATTAATCACAATCGTACGGCAAAAACCTCGTACCAACACCCAATTACTTCCCCCAAAAAGTCCACATGTGCCAAAAATCACAACAATACAAGACAATAAATTATCATCAAAACGCATATCCTTATAACTCATTAATAAAGTTCACAAGGACATGATAATAATGAAATGTGGATAAGTGTTCAATATATAAGCACGACTACGATAAAATCAATTTAGCCATGATTCCACTAATGCCTATCTTGGCCAATTAGGAAATTACAATTCTAAACATGATCTCTAACATGAAAGGATAAGCTCGCGTTGTCATATAATGAAATATACATGTATCATAAAGAGCATACGACTCAATCAAGGCATAGTAGAAGCCTAGAATCTAATCCAGTTAGTTTTCATATATAGCACTCACATATATGCTCGTCACCTCACATATATATCGCATAAAATGCATTACAATTAGGCAAATATGATCAAAGCCTAAGGGTTATTCCATCATACAAGATTAAGCAATATACTTACCTCAAACGAGCGAAATCAATACTCCAAAAATGCCTTTACTTTAGAACCACCTCCGAACGACCTGAATCTAGTCAAAAACAACTCAATAACATCAAACAAAGCCATAGGAAATAACTCCAAACAATAAAGCTTAATTTTTTAATCAAATTCCCAAAAGTCAACAAAATTCAACCCGGGTCCACNTTCTCCTTCTCCTTCTCCTCCTTCTGCTCATTCTCCTCATTCTCCTTCTCCTCATTTCGCTTCTCTTCCTTCTCCTCCTTCTTCTCCTCCTCTTTCTTCTTCTTCTTCTCCTTCTTCTTCTTCTTTTTCTTCTTTCTTTCTACTTCTTCCTCTTCTTCTCCTCCTTCCTCTTCTCCTCCTTCCTATTCTTCTCCTTCTTCTTCTTCTTCTTCTTCTTCTTCTTCTTCTTATTCTTCTCTTTCTATTTCTTCCTCTTCTTCTCCTCCTTCCTCTTCTTCTCCCTCCTCTTCTTCTCCTTCTTCTTCTTCTTCTATTTCACTCACCAGGTCAACTTCCTCCACATCAGACTCATCAACCAGTCTGAACCCTTCTCTCTCTTTCTTCTTTTTCTTACTCTCCTCTAATGTCTTCTCAAGAGCTATCTTGCTTTTTCCTCTAGTTACAGGTGTTCTACCCCAAGAGTGACAGACCTAAGGGGTAACACAACGTTCTTTGCCACTGGTTTTACCCTCTTAGGGATGGTCTTCTCCTCAACCTATCTCTTCTCCCTCATCCTTGCAATTAAGTGTACCAATTCATCATCACTATCGGCACTGCTTTCTTTCCCAGCTTTTGTCTCTCCTTTCTTTTCTCCTTCTTCCTTAGTGTCTGCCCAATCAAACGATTCTGAGTTTTTAGGATCAGCTTTCGAAGAACTAGGTTCTTGAGCCTAAATATTTTCTTGCACAACAACCACTTCAACATCTCCCACTCAAACCATTTCTCTCTCACCGGCAGAAGAAGGATCTGGTTGTTGTTCAGGGGCTTCTAGTGCTTCTACTACAACACTAATACTCCCCCAGATCTTCTTTACTAGGTTCCACCATTGTTTCTTCAGTTGTTCCCTTACTCACATCATCAATAGTTTGTTCGCCCTTTTTTTCTTTCAATGACTCATCGACTCCATTTACTTCTACTTGAGTATCAACTTTTATTGCCTCACTCACTTTCCCACCTACCACCTCCTGTACTAATTCCTTTTTATCACGACCCAAAATCCCGCTGATGGTCGTGATGGACCTAAACTCTAAGACTAAGTAAGCCAAGCACACAATGGTACAAAATATTTAAATAAGATATAATAACCCTGAATTTAATATAAATTATGGAATTAAGTCTTAATGAGGCCAAAACATAAGTCAACTTTCAAAAACCAAGCAATAGCGATTCATGAGCTCTAAACAAAATATATAACGAGTCTCAACAAGTACAATACTGTTTGAAAGAAAATACAATAGTATAAAATAAGAGAAGGGGACTCCAAGGGCCTGCTGTGTCCATGCAACACTACCTTGAATCCTTTCAATCTATCACAAGCTCACTCACGAGGTCTGGTACCTCCAAAACCCGGATCTATACAAAACATATGTAGAAGTGTAGTATGAGTACACTACAATCGGTAACCAGTAAGTATCAAGACTAACCTCGTTGAAGTAGTAACTTAGGCTCAATTCATATGATACTCACTAATTAAAGAACTTGTGCAATATATATCAAAAACTGGCAACAATAATAAATATAATGAAGTAAAATANATCGCAAAGGGGAAGAAGAACTTCATGCCCAGCTCAACAGCCCTCCGCGATCGCGATGCACCTTCGTGATCGCAAAGAAGGGCTAACACCAGCAAAAACCTACAACTCTCAAAATGCTCCGGGTGGTCCGTAACTCACCTCGCCATCCGGGACTCCGACCAATCACACCAACAAGTCCATAAATATTTTTCGAACCTACGCAAAGCCTCCAAATACATACGATAATATTGATATTTTTAGGANTATAAATAATTTTGTTTAAGCAGGTGATAACAACTCAACGTAAGAAAACCTACTTTTTACAAAGGAATCATCAAATAGAAATAGATGCATATGCCACCTCGTACTCCACATTTAATTATAGTAATAATATCCACCCTTATCGCTCCGTAATAACAATATATACCCTGGTCGCTTCGTAATAACAATATCCTCCCTTATCGCTCTGTATCCCGGCACAATAACAATATTAATCACAATCGTACGGCAAAAACCTCGTACCAACACCCAATTACTTCCCCCAAANTTGGATGAATCCGCATCCGCCTCTGTTATCACAACAACAAATCAAATGCCAAAACACAAATAGAACTTCTCTTGAGTTCATGAATATTCAAACTTTAAACAAAGCGTTCGATTCAAGCCTAGCCAATCTGGAATGCACCCAAGCTTTGCACACAAGTCTCAAATGAAAAACTGAACCTATTACAACTTTTAGAACTAAAATTTGAATCCGATAACACCAAAGTTAAGCCCTGGTCAAAAATAGGAACTCTCCAAACCTTCAAATTGCCAACTTTCGGCAATTAGCGCTAAAACACCCTAGGAACCTCCAAATACAAATTCAGACATATGACTAAGTCCAAAATCACTCTATGAACCTATCGGACTCATCAAATCACCAATACAAGGTTATTTACCCAAAAGTCAAACCTTGGTTAACTCTTATAACTTAAGCTTTCCAAAAAGGAACTAAGTGCTTCAATTCACTCCAAAATCTCCCTAGTCACAAAACAACAAACAAACATATAACAAGCATGAAATAGGGAAACATGGCTCAAATATATACAATGACCGGCTGGGCTGTTATATTCTCCCCCTCTGAAACAAATGTTCATCCTCAAACGAGTTTAGAATCATACATGGGATATACAAACGGTAAGGATATTTGCTCCGCATATCATGTTCGGTCTCCCATGTCACCTCCTCGACCAATTGACCTTTATACTGATCTTTCAATGATGCAATTTTCTTAGACCTTAACTTCCAAACTTGACTATCCAAAATGGCCAATAGCTCCGCCTCATAAGCTTGATTCTCATCCAACTACACTGTGCTGAAGTAAAGACATGTGACTTATCTTCATGATAATTTCAAAGCAAGAAAACATGGAATACCAGATGAACTCTTGAAAGACTAGGAGGCAAGACAAATCTGTAACCAACCTCACCAACTCTATTCAACACCTCAAAGAGACCAATAAACCTTGGGCTCAACTTGCCATTCTTCCTGAACCTCATCACGCCCTTCACAGGCGAAACTCAAAGAAGAACCTTCTCACCCTTCATGAATGCCACATCACAGACTCTCCTATCAGTATAAATATTCTATTTGGACTGTGTTGTGCAAAACTTCTCTTGAATAAACTTCACCTTATCCAAGGCATCACCGTTTAAGTCTGTGCCCAATGACTTAGCCTTGCTGGGCTCAAACCAACCAACCGGAGAAAGACATTGAATCTTAAATAAGGCATCATACGGAGCCATCTGAATGATGGACTGGTAGCTGTTGTTGTAGGCAAACTCTGTCAGATGTAGAAACTGCTCTCATTGGCCTCTGAAACCTATGACATAGGCTCTCAACATATTCTCCAAAATCTAAATGGTCTGCTCGGACTGCTCCTCCATCTATAGGTGAAATACAATGCCCACCTCAACTTGTATGCTCAACTCACGCTGAAACGCTCTCTATAATGCAAAGTAAACTGAGTGCCACGATCCGAGATGATAGAAATAGGTACCCCATGCAAGCGTACAATCTCCAGGATGTAGATCTTAGCCAACGGCTCCATAGTGTATGAAGTCATGACTAGACAAAATGTGTAGACTTGGTCAGTCTATCCATAATGACCCCAACTACATCAAATCTCCCCAATATCCGTGGCAACCCTACCATGAAGCCCAAAGTGATGCGCTCCTACTTCCACTCCGGTATCTCAATCTTCTGAAGTAAACCACTAGGTCTCTAATGCTTATACTTGACCTGCTGACAAGTCAAACACCGAGAAACATATCCAATAATGTCCTTCTTTATCCTCCGCCACCAATAATGCTGCTTCAAATCACGTTACATCTTCGCAGCACCTGGGTGGATAGAATACTGCAAACCATTAGCCTCCTTAAGGATCAACTCTCTCAACCCATGCACATTAGGAATACAAATCTAGCCCTGAAGCCGCAACACCCTATCATCACCGATACTCACCTCCTTAGTATTATCGTGCTGCACCGTGTTCTTCGGGACAAGCAAGTGGGGATCATCATACTAGCGAGCCTTAATGCCCTCAAACAAAGACGTCCGAGACATAACACAAGCAAGGACTCTGCTCGGCTACAAAATCTCACCAATCTATTGGCTAATATATGAACATCCATAGATAAAGGCCTCTCCCTAATTGGAATGAAAGATAGGCTCCCCATACTCACGGCCTTCCTACTCAAGGGATTTGCAACCACACTGGCCTTCCCCGAATGGCAAATGACAAGAAAATGGAAACTTACAACTCCAGGGTCGATCAGATCTCGGGGGAACCGCCAATATTGAAGGGTCTGGATTCCAAAATGTTCGTGAAAAAACCTTTCCCCCAGAGTGCGGATCCCAAGCCGATTCCCAAGAAGTTCCGCATGTTCGAGATTGCTAAGTATAATGGAATGACCGACCCAAATAAGCATGTCACCTCTTACACATATGCTATCAAAGGGAATGATCTAGAGGATGACGAGATCGAATCTGTCTTGCTAAAGAATATCGGAGAGACCCTGTAAAAGGGAGCTATGTTATGGTACCACAATTTACTACCTAATTCTAATGATTCATTTGCTATGCTTGCAGATTCTTTTATAAAGGCACACGCCGGGGCCATCAAGGTCGAAACCAGGAAGTCGGACCTTTTCAAGGTAAGGCAGAAGGACAACAAAACGCTCAAAGAAATCGTGTCTCGATTTCAAATGGAACGGATGGACCTGCCACCGGTAACCGATGATTGGGCTGTTCAAGCTTTCACCGAAGGACTCAATGTTCGAAGTTCGGTGGCTCCGTAACAGTTGAAGCAGAATTTGATAGAATACCCAGTTGTTACTTGGCCCGATGTGCATAATCGGTATCAATTGAAGATCAGGGTCGAATACAATCAACTTGGGGCTCCTTCCAGGTCTGTTTATCCTATCAGACCCGTTGATAGAACCAAGAGGGACATTAACCGAGAACTGAGGTTGAATAAGGGTCGATACCAGCCATATAATCCAGATCAAAGGAGTAGCGGATCTGGGCAAACTCCTGTACGAAATAAAAAGAGAAGTGATCGAGGCCAGAGCTCTCGAGGGTTCATGAGTAAGAACGGTTTCGATAAGCTTGTTAGACCTAAAGAAGCACCACGGTTATCAAAGTACAATTTTAATGTTGATGCAGCTGCCACCGCATTGGGTATTGGACGCATCAAAGATACTAAATGGCCCCGACCTTTATAAATCGATCTAGCCCAAAGAGATCCCAACCAAATATGCAAATATTATGGCAGCCATGGCCACACAACAGAAGATTGTCGATAATTGAGAGAAGAAGTAGCCCGATTATTCAACAACGGGCACATTCGGGAGTTTTTGAGCGACCGAGCCAAGAATTATTTCAGAAATAGGGATCCCAATAAACAAAACAAGCAAGAAGAACCTCAATACGTCATTCATATAATCATCGGAGGGGTCGATGTTCCCCAAGGCCCAATGTTAAAGCGCACTAAAGTATCAATCACGAGGGAGAAACGGACTCGAGATTACACACCAGAAGGAACTTTATCTTTCAACGACGAAGATATAGAAGGAATCATGTAGCCCCATAATGATGCACTAGTAATATCCATACTCATGAGTAAAACTCGAGTTAAACGTGTGTTAATGGATCCAGGTAGGTCAGCCAACATCATTCGATCGAGGGTCGTAGAACAACTTGGCCTACAGAACCAAATCTTGCTTGTGGCCCGAGTGCTAAACGGATTCAACATGGCTTGTGAAACTACTTAGGGAGATATAACATTACCGGTAAATGCAGCCAGAACAATCCATGAAACCACGTTTTATGTGATCGAAGGGGACATGAGATATAACGCCCTGTTTGGGAGACCGTGGATCCATAACATGAGGCATGCGCCCTCGACCCTTCCCCAAGTGTTAAAATTCCCAACACTGGAAGGGATTAAAATGATCTACGGGGAGCAACCCTCCGCGAAGGAAATGTTTGCCGTCGATGAAGTAATTCTAATATCAACACTCTCATCGACAAAAGAGCCAGATTTGAAAGCAAAACATGAAGCTAAATAGCAATCACCAATGCCGGCTTCAACCCAACTAGACAAGCAGGAGATGGACGAAGATGATGATTACGGGGTTCCTCGATCCTTCATAGTCCCCGATGATTTTGATGCTACCAAATCAACAGTCGAAGAGCTGGAGAAAGTCATACTGATCGAACATCAGCCCGATCAAAAGATATACCTGGGAACGGGGTTAACGCCCGAGCTCAGGAAAAAACTCATTCAATTTTTTATAGCTAACATGGATTGTTTTGCTTAGTCCCATCTCGACATGACAGGGATCCCATCGGAGATCACCACTCATAAATTGAGCTTGGACCCGAAATTCCATCCGGTGAAGCAGAAAAGGAGACCCCTGTCCGAGATCAAGCATGCCTTCATTAAGGATGAGGTAACTAAACTCCTTAAAATATGGTCCATCCGGGAAGTCAAATACCTAGAATGGCTAGCAAACGTAGTAGTAGTCCCTAAAAAAGGGAACAAACTGAGAATGTGTGCGGATTACAAGGATTTAAATAAGGCATGCCCCAAGGATTCTTTCCCTTTTCCTAACATCTATCGCATGATCGATGCCATGGCCGGCCACGAGATCCTCAGCTTTCGCGATGCCTACTCCGGGTACGACTAAATACGAATGAACCCGGATGATCAGGAAAAGACCCCATTCATCACTAAGTATGGCACATACTGCTATTACGAAATGCCATTTGGATTAAAAAATGCTGGTGCCACTTACCAATGCCTAGTAAACCGGATGTTCGAAGAACAAATAGTAAAATCTATGGAAGTTTACATTGACGATATGTTAGTTAAGTCCCTGCAAGTAGAGGACCATTTAAAGCATTTGCAAGAAACCTTCAGTATATTGAAGAAGTACAACATGAAGCTGAATCTGGAAAAATACGCGTTCGGCGTCGGATCATGTAAATTTCTCGGATTCATGGTATCCAATCGAGGTATCTAGATCAACCCTGACAAGATCAAAGATATCGAGGATATCACGGTAGGGGATAACGTGAAGGCCGTGCAAAGGCTAACCGGGCACATAGCCGCCCTGGGGCGATTCATCTCGAGGTCCTTCGATAAGAGTCATCATTTTTTCTCGTTGCTGAAGAAGAAAAACAACTTCACATGGACCCCGGAATGCCAGCAGGCCTTGGAACAACTTAAGCGATATTTATCAAGCCTGCCACTACTTCACACACCAAGGGCAGACGAACAACTATACTTGTATTTGGCAGTATCGGAGATAGCGGTAAGTGGAGTCCTAGTTTGGATAGAACAAGGTACGCAATTTCTGATTTATTATGTTAGCCGGACCTTAGGTGAGGCCGAAACTAGATATCCCCACCTAGAAATATTGGCGCTCGCTTTGCTAAGCGCCTCCAGAAAACTAAAACCATACTTTCAATACCACCCAATATGTGTTGTGACAAATTACCCATTGCGAAATATAATGCATAAACCCGAACTCTCAGGACGATTGGCCAAATGGGCCTTGGAAATCAGCAGGTACGATATTGAATATCGACCCGGACAGCCACTAAATCTCAAATTTTGGCAGATTTCGTGGCTGACTTCATGCTGGCTCTAATACCCGAGGTCAAAAGAGAGTTGTTGGTAAACTCGGGGACTTCTTCAGGAATCTGGGCCCTCTTTACAAACGGTGCATTGAACGCAAAGGGGTCCGGACGTGGCATCGTACTGAAGCCACCCACAGGAAACATAGTTAGACAATCCATTAGAACTGTGTAATTGACTAACAACGAGCCCGAATATGAGGCCATGATTGCATGTCTCGAACTAGCCAAAATCTTGGGGTGGAGGTGATCAAAGCTAAGTGTGATTCCCACAGTGTGGTGAATCAAGTTAACGGAACGTTTGAAGTCAGAGAAGAACAAATGCAAAGCTACCTAGATAAGTTACAGGTAACGTTACATCAGTTTAAAGAATGGGCATTACAACACGTATCTCGAGATCAAAATAGTGAGGCCGATGCCCTTGCAAACTTAGGGTCGTCGGTCAAAGACGACGAGCTCAACTTGGGGGGCAGTTGTACAACTCATGAGGTCAGCAGTAGAAGAAAGTCACGCCGAGATAAACTCCATAAGCTTAACCTAGTATTGGAGTAATA
>AWOL01S0072530.1:0-10454 GCA_000715115.1 Nicotiana otophora | reverse complement strand
CCCGAGCTCAGGAAAAAACTCATTCAATTTTTTATAGCTAACATGGATTGTTTTGCTTAGTCCCATCTCGACATGACAGGGATCCCATCGGAGATCACCACTCATAAATTGAGCTTGGACCCGAAATTCCATCCGGTGAAGCAGAAAAGGAGACCCCTGTCCGAGATCAAGCATGCCTTCATTAAGGATGAGGTAACTAAACTCCTTAAAATATGGTCCATCCGGGAAGTCAAATACCTAGAATGGCTAGCAAACGTAGTAGTAGTCCCTAAAAAAGGGAACAAACTGAGAATGTGTGCGGATTACAAGGATTTAAATAAGGCATGCCCCAAGGATTCTTTCCCTTTTCCTAACATCTATCGCATGATCGATGCCATGGCCGGCCACGAGATCCTCAGCTTTCGCGATGCCTACTCCGGGTACGACTAAATACGAATGAACCCGGATGATCAGGAAAAGACCCCATTCATCACTAAGTATGGCACATACTGCTATTACGAAATGCCATTTGGATTAAAAAATGCTGGTGCCACTTACCAATGCCTAGTAAACCGGATGTTCGAAGAACAAATAGTAAAATCTATGGAAGTTTACATTGACGATATGTTAGTTAAGTCCCTGCAAGTAGAGGACCATTTAAAGCATTTGCAAGAAACCTTCAGTATATTGAAGAAGTACAACATGAAGCTGAATCTGGAAAAATACGCGTTCGGCGTCGGATCATGTAAATTTCTCGGATTCATGGTATCCAATCGAGGTATCTAGATCAACCCTGACAAGATCAAAGATATCGAGGATATCACGGTAGGGGATAACGTGAAGGCCGTGCAAAGGCTAACCGGGCACATAGCCGCCCTGGGGCGATTCATCTCGAGGTCCTTCGATAAGAGTCATCATTTTTTCTCGTTGCTGAAGAAGAAAAACAACTTCACATGGACCCCGGAATGCCAGCAGGCCTTGGAACAACTTAAGCGATATTTATCAAGCCTGCCACTACTTCACACACCAAGGGCAGACGAACAACTATACTTGTATTTGGCAGTATCGGAGATAGCGGTAAGTGGAGTCCTAGTTTGGATAGAACAAGGTACGCAATTTCTGATTTATTATGTTAGCCGGACCTTAGGTGAGGCCGAAACTAGATATCCCCACCTAGAAATATTGGCGCTCGCTTTGCTAAGCGCCTCCAGAAAACTAAAACCATACTTTCAATACCACCCAATATGTGTTGTGACAAATTACCCATTGCGAAATATAATGCATAAACCCGAACTCTCAGGACGATTGGCCAAATGGGCCTTGGAAATCAGCAGGTACGATATTGAATATCGACCCGGACAGCCACTAAATCTCAAATTTTGGCAGATTTCGTGGCTGACTTCATGCTGGCTCTAATACCCGAGGTCAAAAGAGAGTTGTTGGTAAACTCGGGGACTTCTTCAGGAATCTGGGCCCTCTTTACAAACGGTGCATTGAACGCAAAGGGGTCCGGACGTGGCATCGTACTGAAGCCACCCACAGGAAACATAGTTAGACAATCCATTAGAACTGTGTAATTGACTAACAACGAGCCCGAATATGAGGCCATGATTGCATGTCTCGAACTAGCCAAAATCTTGGGGTGGAGGTGATCAAAGCTAAGTGTGATTCCCACAGTGTGGTGAATCAAGTTAACGGAACGTTTGAAGTCAGAGAAGAACAAATGCAAAGCTACCTAGATAAGTTACAGGTAACGTTACATCAGTTTAAAGAATGGGCATTACAACACGTATCTCGAGATCAAAATAGTGAGGCCGATGCCCTTGCAAACTTAGGGTCGTCGGTCAAAGACGACGAGCTCAACTTGGGGGGCAGTTGTACAACTCATGAGGTCAGCAGTAGAAGAAAGTCACGCCGAGATAAACTCCATAAGCTTAACCTAGTATTGGAGTAATAAATATGTAGAGTATGTGAAGAACGGGAAACTTCCCTCAGATCCAAAAGAATCGAGGGCCCTGCGCACAAAGGCAGCCCCATTCAGCTTGTCCAAGGACGGAACCTTGTTCAGAAGAATGTTTGATGGCCCACTAGCAATATGTCTGGGACCAGGAGATACCGAGTATGTTCTGAGGGACGTTCATGAGGGCACTTGCAAAAATCATTCAGGCGACAATTCATTGGTTCAAAAGGTGATTAGATCCGTCTATTATTGGATCGACATGGAAAAAGATGCGAAGGCGTTTGTTCGAAAATGTTAAAAATTCCAAAGATATGCTCCAATGATTTACCAACCCGGGGAACTGCTGCATTCGGTCCTGTCACCATGGCCATTCATGAAGTGGGGAATGGACATCGTCGGCCCCCTTCTATGGGCACCGGGTAAGGCTCAATTTATCTTATTTATGAATGACTATTTTTCTAAGTAGGTTAAAGCGCAGGCATACGAGAAGGTTAGGGAGAAGGAAGTCATCGACTTCATTTGGGACCACATCATATGTTGGTTTGGGATGCCATCCGAAATTGTGTGTGACAACGGGAAACAGTTTATCGGCAGTAAAGTGACCAAGTTCCTCGAAGATCGTAAGATTAAAAGAATCTTATCGATACCTTATCACCCTAGCGAGAATGGCCAAGCTGAATCGACCAACAAAATTATAATCCAAAACCTTAAGAAAAGGTTAACCGACGCCAAGGGGAAATGGAAGGAAATCCTGCCCGAAGTTCTTTAGTCATACCGCACGACTGTAAAGTCTAGTACCGGGGCTACTCTGTTCTCATTGGTTTATGGTGCCGAATCCCTAATACCGGTCGAAGTCGGGGAGCCAAGTATCAGATTCTGATATGCAACAAAGCAATAAAATGACGAGGCCATGAATACGAGCTTAGAGCTATTGGAGGAAAGGCGTGAATCCGCCCTCATTCGATTGGCTGCCCAAAAGCAACGAATCAAGAGGTATTACAATCGAAGGGCCAACCTTCAATACTTCAATGTCGGGAACTTAGTACTAAGTAAGGTCACACAAAACACCTGGAATCCGAACGAAGGCAAGTTGGGTACGAACTGGGAAGGACCGTACCAGATTCTCGAGGTCACCAGAAAAGGATCCTATAAGCTCGGAATGATGAACGGAGAACAACTACCGAACAAGTGGAATGTAACTCACCTAAAATGATATTACTGCTAAGGTATGACCCCATTCATTTCCTTTTATTTCGGACTAACACTTGCAGGTGATCGACAAGACGTGGCAGGGAGTTTTAGGTTTGAAAGCACGCGTTGCACTCTTTTTTTCTTAGACCGGTTTTGTCCCAAATGGGTTTTTCGGCAAGGTTTTTAACGAGGCAATAATGGATCGTGCTAACTTAGAATCAAAGACCGATTATGAATAGGTGTCGAAGATCGCATTAACAATCTCCGAGGTTCCTCTACAATTACCCTCGGATATGCATTACCTTCAGATATCAACTTTAGCAAGGAAATTACGTCTTAAAGGAAGGGTCTTGATAGGTAAGATTTATTTTAAGGGCCAAACGGTTAAACACACTGTGCCCACATAGATTGCTCGATCCCTGGCATAAAACATGTACGCATGTATAACTGTTTTGCACAAGAATAAAGAGAATTACTTTCCTTGTAATCATCTGATGTTTTAAAAATATTTCCTCGTTATATCCCTTAAGAATTTCATACTTTCGATCTCCTAAAGGTAACAAGCTCAAGGGACGCTTATGACTGGAGTATGAATGATCGCTCCCTCACTCGGGGACTGCTGTCTAAAAACAAACTCGAATGGCCCAAGTCACTGGGCCTCGGGGGCATAAGACCAATTAGGAAACCCCCTCAGCTTTTGAAGGCCACGGCCACCCCACTCGGGGACTGTTATCTTGGGAAAGACCGGATATCTTAGGAAACCAAGTCCAGTGGGCAGCTCCTGAACTAAAAGTCTACGACTATATTAACACAGCTTGGAGACGTCCGAAACCCATAACAAAACTAGGCCTTCAAAAAATAAATTATTTCATAACCGGTTCTAAAGGCTACCCTCAGCAAACTATAATCTCGGCTACCTACTTTGGGAAAAGGTCATAGGTAACACCGAACCCCTAAAATGCCTTACAATAGAGTAATGTAAAGGCAAGGTTTGTTTGAACTTTTGAACATAACCTAAGTTAGTTTATGCTAGGCATTCCGGCCTTCACGAATACAAGTAATAGAGCAAAAGGAAAGATTTGAATGCCGAAAGGGAAAGAAAGCCTTATATATATATATATATATAATCGTTTTACAAAGTCCAGAATGGCCTTCCCCACCTTCAGATTCAGTTAAGCTCTCGGAATCTTCCTCGGGAAAAGCCAGCTTCCGAGTACTGGCTTCTTCTACTTTAGCATTCTCGATTTCCGCCATTATGTCGAAGCTTTGAGCATGGACTCCCTCGAGGGCTTCCCTTCGAGCTTTCCACCTTGCATGCTCCACCATGCTTTTGGCCTCTTCATGAATTGCCTCGACATTCACCTTGAATAGGGCCACTTTAGCATCAGCCTTGGTCTTTGCCACACCCACCTCTGATCTGGCCGCCTCGAGTTCCTTGGCCAGACTTGCTTGACAAGAAATGGCCAAGTTTAGCTCAGATTGGAGCTCCTCAATCTTCTTGGACTGCACCAAGGTTGTCTCTTTTTCAGCCCGAAGCTGCGCTTCGGCCGATGCCAGTTGTTCTTGGACAACTTCCTTTTCCTAGGTTATGAGATCCATATTTTTCTTGAACTCCTCGGCCTCAGCTTGTATCGTGTCTACCTGTGCCTGGAGCTGCCCGATTTGTTCAATCCTTTGTCGAACATGTAGGATCATTAGCCACTGAGTGCAGATCGTCGTCACTATATTCGAGTACTCAATTTACCTGCTTGGCCCACTCGGCATGCTCCTTCCGAGTTGCTTCTAACTCGGCCTGAAGTTTCTCACTCAGAAGTTTATAAGTGTCCCTCTTCTCAATAAGCTCCCGAACCTCGGCCTCGTGTTTGGCTAACTCCTCCCGGTATTGGAGGAAAGTCTCATAGTGCAGTACTGAGGCCTGCACGCATAAAGAAAGGTGTTAGGATTATTTGCAACTTCAAATTTAAAATACATAACAAAGAGACACTCGAAGTTACCCGATTCAAAGCCTGTTGAGCTTCATTGAATAGGCAGGGCGATTCCACCACTGTCATCACGGCCTGGTCCTCTTCGGTCACAAAGCACCGAAGGTAGCTAGCAACCCCCACTGGGGCAGAGAAAACTCGAGCATCCTTCGGGACAAAGAAAACTATTGACCGCCTTTGGTCAGGGTTACCGCTCGGGGCCGGGAACCTTGGGCTTGAAGAAGACCCACTGGCCCCCGATGATGGTACCTTCTTTGGCACCAGCAAGTCACCAAGACCAGTGACGTCCTCTGAGGCAGTGGACTCTAACCCATCAAGAAGTTATGGATATATATCGCCCCCTGAGGCCCCTCGTAAGAATGACCTTCTAGCATACCGGCCTCATAGATCATGGCATCTAAGAATTGAGGAGACCCGGTAAGATCAGTCACCCCAAGCGCATCTTTCGGGGCACCTTCCTCTGCTTGAGAAGTGTCGGCCACCGTCTCCCTCTCGACTCCCCCAGCTCAGGGCAAAGTAGCTGCACCCCGTTCCTGTTCGGAGATCTCGGCCAATGCCTACTCAATAGCTTCCCCGACTTGAGGTAAAGCAGTTCACACCCAAGCCACTAGCTTAGAATTGTCTTCTTCTTCTTCTTCTTCTTCTTCTTCTTCTTCTTCGGATTCATCCCTCAGTCGGGGGATTGAGTCGATGGGAGGGCGCTGATGTTTCCTTTGGGTTTGCACGCTTGCCTCTTTTTCGATCTCTGCTTCACCGAGTTCGGAGATCTCGGGGCCCTTTTTCTTTTTTTCTCATCACCCTGACTCGGGGCAGGGGACTCGAGAGGCACATCCTCATCACCGGATGGAGGTCTCATAACAAGATCTTTGGGGAGACCTACAAAACAAAAGAAAACCAATAAGAATTCAATAGCGCAAGGAGAAAGTTAAACATTATTGAATCATAAAAGAAAACTTACCATGATTACGGGCCTCCCACCGACCCTTCGATAGTTCTATCCATGCACGCTCAGAATATGGTCTCTGTGACACAAGGTTCTCGACCCACACCTTGAGTTGGGGAACGACATCAGGCATCTGAGCCACAACTGCACCACAAAAACACTGATAAGAAAGGAGATGAGGGGAGAAACAATAAATAAAATCTTTAAGGCGAAGTTGTACTTACACTTCATTTTCCATTTCTCGGGAAATGACATGTCCTCGGTAGGGATCAAGTCTGAAGTCCTTACTCGAACGAACCGGCCCATCCAGCCTCGGTCCTGAGCCTCAATTATACTCGATAACGGGGCCCTACGGGCCTGGTGAGTAAGTATGATTAATCCCTCTCGATCGAGTTGGGGACTGTACAAGCGCATAAGATGATCGAGGGTAAAGGGAAACCCCTTGATTTTGTTTACAAAAAAGCGAAGAAGAATCACTATCCTCCAGAAGTAGGGGTGAATTTGACCGAGGGTCACCTCGTACCTCTTGCAGAAGGCAATAATGAACGGTTCTAAGGGACCCAACATGAAGGGGTAAGTGTAAACACTTAAAACACCCTCCACATGGGTAGCAATTGCTTCCTCAGGTGAAGGAACCACCACATACTTGTCGGCCCAGTTGCAATACTCTTTGACCTTGGAGAGGAGATTATCGGTGATCGTACATATATATCTCGAGACCGTCTCGCATCGACTCGGTACCAAAGAAGTTTTTTCGACCTTGAAATAAGCAACGGTCGGGCACCCTGCAAGAATAAACTCTTCAAGGTGTGGTTCCGCCGCAGTCCCATCGCTGGCGGGTCATGATGAAGAGGCGGCCTCCTTTTGTGGAACAGTCTTAGACATTTTCGCCATTTTAGTGCAGAGATGAAGAAGAGGAAATTAAGAAGGTATGCTTAGTGGTTTGCAAAAGGTTCAAGAAATCTAGGTACAAAAGTTGGAGAGTGAAGAGAGTTTTGAAGAACAAGAATAGAAGGAGCTTTGAACATAAAGTTTGAATGAATGAAAGTTGGGTATTTATTGTTTGCTAATGACAGTTCAAAACCCGTAGTGCCCGACCAACAACTGACAGGCATTTAATGCCTTGGTAACTGGACCGACGGGATATTTTGATAACCATTTGTCGCTTACGTCATGATAGGATGTTTCAGTAACCATTTGTCGCTTACATCATGATCCATCGAAGCGGGATTCAGAAGTTCATATCATTTCTCGTCGTCTTCTCTCCGAAAAATGAGGGGATTATCTGTATACGGTCGAAACAGGGTTCGCCTATTGTTTGACCAATCAAGACTGAAGCGTGACAGGTTAAAGCTCGATCTCAAGTTATATCGAACCAAGGGGCGAAGTCAAATCGTTGAGCTCATGACACTGGGACCGAACAAAATCGAGACCAAACAAGATCGAGGGAATTTGCTGAGCCGAATAACAGAAGGCCGAAGTATCCGCGATCGGTTGGGGATCATGGCGAAAATCCCGGCACGTATCAAGGAGAGGCCGACTAATTAGCAAACATAATGAGATTGTTTTACCTTATATAGAATTGTATCAAGAGTAGGACTCCCCTACTATAAAAATGGGGGTCTGATCATTTGTAAGGGACATTGCAATACGCAGCACAAAGCAATATACTGTTATTTCTAGCCTTTATCATCTTGTTATTCTGTTCTTACATCATTTGAGGCATTTCTTTGTTCGAGGGTGATCGAACTCGAAGGCTAAGGCTGTTCAATTTGTGTGGTTTGCATTTCTTCTTTTATCGTCACTTTCAATATTAATCTGTTTTCTTTATTTGTATCAAGCTATGTCACGTATCCTTAAAACCGCGTACAAATTCAATTGTTATCCGATTTTGAGGGTAAACACCAATCTTCTTATAATATTTTCTATACAAAATAAATTCACATAAAAATCTTTTTAATTAAATATACTTGAACTCCGTGATATTGAGCTGCTTAAACTTCATTTCATCTTCACATCTGTAGCTCTAATAGGAAAGGTACATGGTTCTGATGCTCTCAAACTTTTCCTATTAACTTCATTTATGGCGAAGTGAAATTTGGTAAAAAAAAAAGAGATCTTCTTTCGTTAATCAAGTTCCGTAAACATCTTTTCAGATCACACAGACATACACCATGCACCAAGCATTACCTTTTTCATCACTTTATTTACGAATTAATTATGAATATGGTATCCGTATCTGGTTGCTTAATTCATTCGAATGCCTTTTATTTTCATTTGTCGATTTCTAGTTTCTACTTGTATCATTACGTGCATGATGATATTCTTAGGAAACTCTTTGCCTTCCAGTATTTTTCAACTAACTGTTGGCTCCTTTCTCTCACCAAGCTTGTAATTGTTTGTTCAGTTTGTTATTTCAGGATACACCTAGACACACGAAGGGGATTGAATTGTGTGTTCTCTAATTTTTACATTTTCAAAGAACCTGGTTCATTAAACAATCCAAACAGAAATAATTGCAAAAAACTAATCAAGACAGAGATTTTTATATCGAAAACCTCTTTGCTCAAGGGAGTAAAAATTACGACCAACGCAATAGGATTTTCCTCAAACATTCACTAAACTTCAAAGAGTAGTTTTTAGGTTACAACTCTATAACTAAGGGGACTAACTCTAGTACCGTAGCCCCTACAATCAACTCAATTATGGAAACCTCTTCCCAAACTAAAACTCTAGTTTAGGAAGCTTAGAAAAACTGATGTTTCAGCAATAACCTACTACTACACTTTTCAAAAAGGTAAATAGGCTACAATTTAGAACATTGGACTCAACCCAATAACTAAAGAACTTGAGCAGCTTCATTTTCAAAAAATTGGTTCTTCACACATCTTCAAAAATTTTGTTCTTCACAATTAGTTGAATATTCAGAAGTATCTTTTTGCTGTGATTGCTATTCTTAGAGGTGATTCAATGTGATTTCTCTCAATAATAGTTTTGAACTGTGACAAAAAGTCTTCTTTTATAGTTGTAAGATTGACCGAAATTCTTCTTCAATTAATGCTCCAAAATCTAGAATAGTTTAGTTATGAAAATCCTCTCCTATTTAGATTTGATTTCCTTATTTGTTACCAACTCTTCAACCTTGTCTTTCTATGCAAGTCTTTCCCATAAATACAAAATTCTTTTTGTCCACGAACTCCTCCAATTGACATATTCCTTTTAGGGTACGAAACAAGATCTTATGAAGATTCTAACTTGCACGGGTATACTGACCTTCTGCGTCTTCTGCCACTGGTCTGCTACAAACCTGGTTCACTTAGAATTTGTATCTCTTATATGCATACCAGTCTAGTAACACAACAACCTGGAACATGAGACCTGGTTATTTGCTGCGGTTTGTCAATCATTAAAATGTAATTATATGCTCAGTTCAACAATGTCCCCCTTTTTGATGATGATCAACATATATGTAAAACAGTAAACAACTTGCTCAGTTTTCATTAGTCTTCAGCACAAGAACTAGTTTCATTCACAACACTCTTCTTCAATTTGTCCATATTTTCACAAGTATAAGGGACCCACCTTCCATTCATCGCAACCCTCTAGATGGCTAGGCATGGATTCATTATAAGGCCTGCAAACAGACAACTCAATAACATCCTCCTTTATTAGTCCAAATGTCAATTAAGGAACCGGGTTTACTGATCAATGAGTATGCACATACTTAACTTTCCACTTTTGACATCATCGAAAAAATAGAAAATAGGCAGAGTTAACAAGAGAATATAGCAATGTAAAACTCATGGCCACTGGGGCTACACTAACATGTACAAATCATCAGAGACAGAGAAAATTAATCCAATAAAATCTGCCCAGATAAGACACAACATTCAGCCCAAAACAAGGAAATTATATTCATTAGTTAATGTACCGCATTAAGCCCAAAGGGCCCAATCTAAAAGACGGTTAAACAAACCAAGTAAGTTGGTAATAACATCAAAAAAAAAAAATTCAGAAACTGGTCATTGAGGGGACATGGCTAGGGACTAACTAAGGACAGACTAGGAAACCTAAGAAAACTGAGGATCATGTTCTTTTCTAGAAGAGGATTCGCCGTGAATAAGCCCTAAAAGCCTATCAAACCTAGCAGCAAAAGCCTCATACTCTTTTTTCATCTCCTTCTTCAATCTCCTATTTTTCTCCTTCAGTGAGGCAATTTCCTCTCTTATTTTCTCATTTTGCTCATTGGCAGCAGCATCCAACCCCTCTAGAAAATTTGAGACCATGCTTTTACTCTTCGTCCTTAGTGGTCTAGCAACACAGTCACATTAAGTTCTCCTCATCAAATATGTCATTTTTAGTTTCATTTTAGGACCTCTTAAGGGAACCTCAAAGTGTT
>AWOL01S0072524.1:0-35661 GCA_000715115.1 Nicotiana otophora | reverse complement strand
TAGGTGGGAATCACTTACCTTGACATAAATGACGAAAATCTCCCTTCCAAGAGCTCCAAAAATAGCCCAACCAAATGAAAAATGGAGCAAAATGGCCAAATCCTATCTTTTAAAAACCTCACTGCCCAGGCGACCCTTCTTCGCGAACGCGGCACATCTCTCGCGTTTGTGAGGCTCAACAACCTCATGCCCATAAATCTCTCTTCGCGTTCGCGACACTCTGATCGCGTTCGCGAAGGCCAGCTGGCCAGATACCTCGCGTTCGCGTTCCCTTCTACGCGTTCGCGTAGGCCAAATGGCCTTAGGCTCATCTCCCTCTTTCCTCTTCGCGTTCGCGTCGCCTTGGCCGCGTTCGCGAAGGCTTGCCCAGCTCTTGCCTCGCGTTCGTGAAGGCCAACCCAGCAGCCTCACAATTTCCTCTACGCGAACGCGTGATTTCCTTCGCGTTCGCGAAGGACACCAGACACCAGCAACATCCGTCCAATACAGCCCGAAATGATCCGAAACCATCCCGAAACACACCCGAGGCCCCCGGGACCCCGTCCAAATCGCACAAACCAATCCCATAACGAAACACAGACCTGCTCGAGGTCTCAAATCACGCAAAACAACATCAAAACTACGAATCACCCTCCAATTCAAATTTAATGAACTTCAAAATTTCAAACTTCTACAATCGATGTCGAAACCTATCTAATCACGTCCGATTGACCTCAAATTTTGCACACAAGTCATAATTGACATTACGGACCTACTCCAACTTCTAGAATCGAAATCTGACCCCGATATCAAAAAGTCCACTCCCGGTCAAACTTCTCAAAAACCTTCAAAGTTCCAACTTTCGCCAAATGACCCCGAAATGACCTACGGACCTCCAAATCCATATCCGGACGCGCTCCCAATACCAGAATCACCATACGGAGCTATTCCCAGACTCAGAATCCCAAACGGACATCACTAACATTGAAATGCACTCCAACTCAAATTTATGAAATCCTTCCAAAATGCCAACTTCCACAATAGGTGCCGGAACGTTCCTAGGTTATCCAAAACCCGATCCGAACATACGCCCAAGTCCAAAATCATCATACAAACCTGTTGGAACCTTCAAATCCCGATTCCGAGGTCGTCTACTAAAAAATCACATTTTAGTCAATTCTTCCAACTTAAGGCTTCCGAAATTAGAATTTTCTTTTCAAATCAACTCCGAACTTCCCGGAATTAAAAATTTTGACCATGCATACAAGTCATAATCCCTGAAGTGAAGCTGCTCAGGGTCTCAAAGCGCTGAATGACGCGCTAGAGCTCAAAACGACTGGTCGGGTCGTTACATTCTCTCCCACTTAAACATATGTTTGTCCGCGAACGTGCTAAGAACTTTTCTGGAGTTTGTCCGAAATCGTTGTTTAAGACCTTGTGCACCTACCCGTGCTACCACAACCTAGTTGAGCACGTTTGTTCGAACAAACCTGAAAATTCTCCCTTTATCAAGTCAAATACGCCTTAGAGCCAAATTCCAACATCTGAAATTCTCTACCAGGTCTGTTTCCAACATACGAACACCGTATCCATCACTACATGATGTACCAACACATGATTGTATACCCTTACTGAATTCTTACCATGCACCACGTAACTCATTTGCCTAAGGCAATCTTTCCAAGGCATAACAACTAAAATTTCCACTGACCCGAAGCCTGTGGTGTACCTCATGACTCTCGCAATACTGCCACGACAGAGAAGATGTGTAGAACTCATAACCACCTGGCGAATCACAATTTATGGAGTCTCTCCTCTCGACAAGAACCATTACCTCATTCTGGACTGAATAATAATATTTACTCTTTAATATGCTTTATATAAATATGATCCAACTGATCCCAGGTCCAATAATCTCGTCTCACCCAGTACAAGCTGCTCAGGCAATAAGCCACCTCAGACACTGCCAAAGTCTTATACGATGCCTCAATGTGCCAACAAGCTACAAACTCGAATGTGATACATAAGGAAACGAACTCTTGAAAGATCTACTCAACCCACGCAACTAATTTAAACAACCGAAATGATGTTATGAACCTTCCTCAGGAAATGGGAAGCAAAACACACAATAATAGATGTGGGAAACTGTACTCAATAACACACTGTTGCGGCGTGCAACTCGATCCACACATGATACCGTCGCGGTATGCAACCCGATCTAACCATGATACCCGTGGCGATGTGCCACCCGATCCAATCAACATACCCGTGACGGCACACCACCCGATCCAACCATATACCGGTGGCGGCGTGCCACCCGATCCATACATAATAATCTAAAGAAAACACATATCGAGCCATAATGCTAATACTTACGAAGTGCCCGAATATCAATCATAAGCACGCCAAGTGCATAATACAAATCCTGGGGAGACGGGTAGCGTCACGTGCTGTAAAACTCAACCAACTAAGATGCGATATATGATCTGCATCTTGAGAGCCATCCTGCTCACATAACACCACAAACTATACGGGGTCTCAATACGAGTGCGAATAATCAAACTGCCTCATAACCCACATGGCGCAATAGAGATTACACGAAAGGGCCGACAACAGAAATATCATCCAAGGCCCGAAGACCCCTCCAAAAATAATGCTATGCTGAAATGAACATATTCAGCCTTATATAGGGCCCACATTCATGTTTAGATCCATCCACGGACCTCAAACCGATTATGATCACACCATGCTTGGCTAAATAACCCCTCAAGGACCCACAATGACCTATTCATGACACATAAGAACAACCGTCAAATCCGAAATGAACTCACATGGTCCACATCCCAAGGAATTGAATGCCTCTCAGGCATAAACTCTCGCACTTGCGATATTACCATGACTTCCATATTCGGCCTCAATCTTTAACAATCAAGTGACTGACATGTCACGCTTATACAAATCCCCCCGTAGGGCATGCTCCCACGACCATTCTGCCCAGCCAGCAAGTCTGCACATCCATACCACCGGCCATACTAACGCCGTAAAGCGAATCAGGAATCGGCAAATCAGTATACCAAGCCTCTTACACAGGACACCGATCTCAGGTGACCCTGAAGACATTACTAGCTCACTCTAAACATCTGAATTCTTCCCTGCTCATCCGAGCTCTTGACATTCTTGTCGACATCAACTGCAACCTTGATCCTCAACCTCCAATTCCCATGCCGCTCACTGCACCCAACATACCAATACGCAAGAGTACAAGAATTTCATCATAACTCCCGAACCACCAATAGGGGTACACACTTTATCATATAGAAACCTTTCACTTAACTTATTTCAGGAGAACCATTGCCACACCTGACTGAATTCCCATAACCGCAGAAAATACAAACCTCGAGTAGTGGTCTAAACCACCATAATTTTTTCGGGATCCATCTACACATAACAGGCCATAATACACGAATGCCTCCAAATAAAATCAATTACAGCGGCCATCAAACCTCGCACGTACCGCCACAAATCACACGTATAACTCAACACACTGAAGGAACTAGTCATTGCCACCATCATGCCAATTCAACCATTGCTAACCGATCCGACTTCCTTTAATTTACTCCAGACTTGCCTTAGGAATAATAATAGTTATATTTAAAACATAACGAACCCAAATACGCACTCATCCGGAGTGAACTTATTTCACGAGACCATGCTGTCTCAAAACCCACGAACCATCACATACTTTCCTTGTGCGCATATTTGCATCTTCAACGGGTACACCCATTCTGATAATTCTTCCATGAATCCGAAGTTATTTTCTCCCGTTCCTCTGATGCTGCACTGCAGACTGTAGACAACATAGAACATTTCAAGTCCCCTTTTCCATAATCCGCTGCCAAAATTCGATACTTAACCATACCACGGACTCGAAATCCTTAGGCACCGCACCTTAAATTTTGAATATACTAGGACCATTGTTGAGAGCCACCCACTCTGACTTGTCCCTGAATATAATTAAACTCCAAGGCCCTGCTAGCACATGAACACCCTAACAATGAAGAAACTCACTGAATTCCTCTCCTTATACATCACATCCACACGAAGCATAGACTCTGGGTCTTCCCAAAATCTGAACATGAACCGATTAGGTCAAAGATAACACACATTCCTAAAATCCTTTGCTCAAATTACCATTGATTTTTTCTTTCCTTAGTCGTAATAACCCATCAATACACCGATAACCAGAATCCGCACAAGTTGAAAACTACGCAATCCAATCATAGACAGTGGGGCTCCGCCACTTATCTTGAAGCTACAATTACACAACCCTGAGACCCACCAAGGTTCCTTCTTCCCCATTGACATCAACTAAAAGTCCAACAATGCATTCCAAACTCGAAGTCATGCTGCATCCAAATAAAATCCATGGTCCTAGTCACCGCCCATCACGATTCCCAAATTTCTCTAAGCTTCCCTCAAGGCATGTGGCTATCCTACCACAGTACCCATATGCTACTATGCCACTCTCCCACTTTGGTCAAACCCTCTCCTTTAAGCAACTCCTCGACTTCTACTTTTCACACTTGACCTCCTAACAGTTCAACCACCGCAAGACACCTCCCACACGTCCTTCCTCGCCCTTCACTNCACAACCAAATGAACCGAGAACCCTTCAGGCATAAATTCTCACATTAGCGATAGTACCACAATCTTCATACTTGGTTTTAAATCTTTAATCAATTAGGTGACTACATGTCACACTTATACAATCTCCCTGTGGGATGCACTCCCATGACCTTCCGCACTAGGTAACAAGTTTGCACCTCCATACTGCCGGCCATATGAATGTTGTAAAACAAATCAACAATCCGCAAATCAGTACACATAGCCTCTTACATAGGACACCGATCTCAGGTGACGCTAAAGATAATACCATCTTACTCTGAACATATGAATTCTTCCCTGCTCATCTGAGCTCTTGACATTCTTGTCGACTTCAACTGCAACCTTGATCCTCAACCTCCAATTCCCATGCCGCTCACTGCACCCAACATACCAATACGCAAGAGTACAAGAATTTCATCATAACTCCCGAACCACCAATAGGGGTACACACTTTATCATATAGAAACCTTTCACTTAACTTATTTCAGGAGAACCATTGCCACACCTGACTGAATTCCCATAACCGCAGAAAATACAAACCTCGAGTAGTGGTCTAAACCACCATAATTTTTTCGGGATCCATCTACACATAACAGGCCACAATACACGAATGCCTCCAAATAAAATCAATTACAGCGGCCATCAAACCTCGCACGTACCGCCACAAATCACACGTATAACTCAACACACTGAAGGAACTAGTCATTGCCACCATCATGCCAATTCAACCATTGCTAACCGATCCGACTTCCTTTAATTTACTCCAGACTTGCCTTAGGAATAATAATAGTTATATTTAAAACATAACGAACCCAAATACGCACTCATCCGGAGTGAACTTATTTCACGAGACCATGCTGTCTCAAAACCCACGAACCATCACATACTTTCCTTGTGCGCATATTTGCATCTTCAACGGGTACACCCATTCTGATAATTCTTCCATGAATCCGAAGTTATTTTCTCCCGTTCCTCTGATGCTGCACTGCAGACTGTAGACAACATAGAACATTTCAAGTCCCCTTTTCCATAATCCGCTGCCAAAATTCGATACTTAACCATACCACGGACTCGAAATCCTTAGGCACCGCACCTTAAATTTTGAATATACTAGGACCATTGTTGAGAGCCACCCACTCTGACTTGTCCCTGAATATAATTAAACTCCAAGGCCCTGCTAGCACATGAACACCCTAACAATGAAGAAACTCACTGAATTCCTCTCCTTATACATCACATCCACACGAAGCATAGACTCTGGGTCTTCCCAAAATCTGAACATGAACCGATAAGGTCAAAGATAACACACATTCCTAAAATCCTTTGCTCAAATTACCATTGATTTTTTCTTTCCTTAGTCGTAATAACCCATCAATACACCGATAACCAGAATCCGCACAAGTTGAAAACTACGCAATCCAATCATAGACAGTGGGGCTCCGCCACTTATCTTGAAGCTACAATTACACAACCCTGAGACCCACCAAGGTTCCTTCTTCCCCATTGACATCAACTAAAAGTCCAACAATGCATTCCAAACTCGAAGTCATGCTGCATCCAAATAAAATCCATGGTCCTAGTCACCGCCCATCACGATTCCCAAATTTCTCTAAGCTTCCCTCAAGGCATGTGGCTATCCTACCACAGTACCCATATGCTACTATGCCACTCTCCCACTTTGGTCAAACCCTCTCCTTTAAGCAACTCCTCGACTTCTACTTTTCACACTTGACCTCCTAACAGTTCAACCACCGCAAGACACCTCCCACACGTCCTTCCTCGCCCTTCACTGCCTAATTGTTGCTCCAAACTCGAATCCATCTCTGTAACATCCGAACACATAAGTCGCCACCAACTCTAAACCTCTTAGAAGATCACCTTTCTCGAGCCATCAATACTAGAAGTACCAATTCGATTCCGAAATTGCTATACTCCGTTATCTCTGACAACCGCATCTCAGGCGCCATTTCTTAACACCCTGCCTCAAAGGCAATTTGAAGAAGACCATAATACCGGCAAGCTTAACACATTCAATCAAGGACGACGACACCACATCACAGATGAAATTTCCACCACGCTCAAAATACCAAGTCTCGTTACTCCATCAACCCAAACACTCATAGTTTGATTGCCTTCCCTCCACTGGAAATACAACACTGAGCCTCTGAATCATGCATTGAGTAAAACCTCCTTTCAAGTTATTCACTGCCTCGACGCATAGACAGGAATCCTACCATTACACAAACATGGTGCGATAACAACGCACGAATCATCATAACAATCAATGCCAAATCTCAAAACCATTGGAAATACTGATGTTGAGATGAAACGACAGGACGACCTTCTGTAAGGTGATGATAATAGCCCAATCAAACACGCAAGCAGAGACATCCTGCACCACCTCTATAGTACCACAATTCCTCGATTCCCAATCTATAACAAGCGCTTCACGTCGCATAAGATTGAATAGGAAAGAAATAAAGTTACAAGCCTCAAAAGAATCAATTCACATGACGAGGAATCAAGAAGGGAAGTGCTCATAACAACCTTGTAGCCTCTTGAAGATAAGTACAGACGTCTCTGTACCGATCCGCAAGACTCTACTAGACTCGCTCATGACTCGTGAGACCTAAGTGAACCTAGCGCTCTGATACCATGTTGTCACGACCCAAAATCCATTAAGGTTGTGATGGCGCCGGACACCACTGTCAGGAAAGCCAACAATAATTACTTAATTTGGTTCTCATCTTAATATTTTAGAAATCATATTTTACTTCAATTAAGAAGTAAAAGATGGAATCTATAGTATAAATAATAATATTTTACAACAATTTCAATACAGTGCAACCCATAATCACCCCAAAACTCGGTGTCACAAGTGCATGAGCATCAACTAGGAATATAAAATAAAATACAGCATCCGTCCGGAATACAAATTGGTCAGGAAAAATATAAATACTCGGAGGGAGACTCTTCTGGCTGCGGATCGTACTTTGGAATGTAGCTCACCTAAGTCTCCGCATGCCTACACGTCTCTGCTCTCACAAGGCCGCTAAACATAAATGTACCTGCACAAACAAATATATGCAGGAAGTTTAGTATGAGTACGTAATCAACGTGTACCCAATAAGTATCTAGCCTAACCCCAGAGAAGTAGTGACGAGGGATCGACATCGACACTCACTAGTAGTCTATTAATATCAAGTACAGTGAGGAGGTGAGCAAATACGAGGCAAAGTAAACAAATGAAATAAACAAGTATAAATATATGGTACAATTATCTTCCTTACAATAAACTCAAGCTCTTAATTAGCAATTTCCTCCTCAACCAGACCATATATATGTGTATACTGGATCTCGCCAAGCAGGTTGTTATAATTCGAACCAGGGGGGAATTTACAGGTACCCTGGCTTCTTGCCAAATATTACGCACGATTCCATAAAGATATGATATAGGAACTGCCGAGGCATACGGCCCGATCCATCATAAAAATTTAAACTGTGCACTGCCGAGGGTCGAACGACACGAACAATAGATGCATCTATTAAACTGTCGAGGCAAACGACCCGCTCCCATGAGAGTATGGAAAATAAATCCTGCCGAGGCAAACGGCCCGATCCAATAAGAGTGAAATACATAATCCTACAGAGGAGAACGACCCGATCCCATAAGAATAAGAAGCTTTGACGGGTCCTTGACCCCACTCACGAATAAACGTGTGAGTAGTAATTTATTTAACAAAAACCTTTCAATGAAACATATATGTATATATCCCGCAAACATGCCGGAAGAGGAGTAACATTATTCAGTGACTAATCATTAACTCATGAAGTCTCTACAAAGCAATTCTAGTCTCAAGTAGTAATGTAAAACAAAGGAATTAAATAGGCGAGAGACTGCCCAAATAGTACAGCTATAACATGATTTGAACCTAAGTCTAACCGGACAATAACATGAATCTAACTACGTACAGATTCTCGTCACCTCGTGCGTACGTAGTCCCCGCAACAAGTTGCACACATTAAATACATCACCTAGGGGTAGTGTTTCCCCTCAAAGAGTTAGACAGGAGACTTACCTCACTCAGACGTTCCAAAACCAGCTCCAATGCCGCCCTAACACCTCAACCAGGTGACCGTCGATCTAAAACTAGTCAAATAAGATGCAACCCAATCAAAATATATTCTAATACTCATAATTAATCAATTTATAATAATTTCATACTCCGCTCGAAAAATTGATGAAGTAACCCTCGGGCTCACGTGCCCGGATTCCGAAAATTATTGAAGATAAACATTACCCATAGCATTACGAACTCAAAGATATGATTTATTCCAAATTCCATGTCCAATTTCGTGGTCAAAATCCAAAAATACTAATTTCTAGGTTTTTCGTCAAAACCTCAAATTTCCATAAATTTTCAAGTCTAAATCAATATATAATCCAAGTATTTAACTTGAAATAGGTGGGAATCACTTACCTTGACATAAATGACGAAAATCTCCCTTCCAAGAGCTCCAAAAATCGCCCAACCAAATGAAAAATAGAGGAAAATGGCCAAATCCTATCTTTTAAAAACCTCACTGCCCAGGCGACCCTTCTTCACGAACGCGGCACATCCCTCGCGTTCGCGAGGCTCAACAACCTCATGCCTAGAAATCTCTCTTCACGTTCGCGACACTCTAATCGCTTTCGCGAAGGCCAGCTGCCCAGACCCCTCGCGTTCGCGTTCCTTGCTACGCGTTCGTGTAGTCCAAATGGCCTTAGGCTCATCTCCCCCTTTCCTCTTCGCGTTCGCGTCGCCTTGGCTGCATTCGCGAAGGCTTGCCCAGCTCTTGCCTCACATTCGCGTCCACTTGCTCGCGTTCACGAAGGCCAACCCAGCAGCCTCACAATTTCCTCTACGCGAACGCGGGACTTCCTTCGCGTTCGCGAAGGACACCAGACACCAGCAACATCAGTCCAAAGCAGCCGGAAATGATCCGAAACCATCCCGAAACACACCCGAGGCCCCGGGGACCCCGTTCAAATTGCACAAACCAGTCCCATAACATAACATGGACCTGCTCAAGGTCTCAAATCATGCAAAACAACATCAAAACTACGAATCACCCTCCAATTCAAATTTAGTGAACTTTAAAATTTCAAACTTCTACAATCGATGCCGAAACCTAGCAAATCACGTCCGATTGACCTCAAATTTTGCACACAAGACATAATTGACATTACGGACCTACTCCAACTTCCGAAATCGAAATCCAACCCCAATATCGAAAAGTTCACTCCCGGTCAAACTTCTCAAAAACTTTCAAAGTTCCAACTTTCGCCAAATGACCCCAAAATGACCTACGGACCTCCAAATCCACATCTGGACGCTCTTCCAAAACCAGAATCACCATACGGAGCTATTCCCAGACTCAGAATCCCAAACGGACATCGCTAGCATTGAAATGCATTCCAGCCCAAATTTATGAAATCCTTCCAAAATGCCAACTTCCACAATAGGCGCCAAAACATTTCCGGGTCAACCAAACCCCGATCCGAACATACGCCCAAGTCCAAAATCATCATACGAACCTGTTGGAACCTTCAAATCCTGATTCTGGGGTCGTCTACTTAAAATCACACTTTAGTCAATTCCTCCAACTTAAGGCTTTCGAAATTAGAACTTTCTTTCCAAATCAACTCCGAACTTCCTAAAATGAAATTCCGACCACGCGTAGAAGTCATAATAACTGAAGTGAAGCTTCTTAGGGTCTCAAACTGCTAAATGACGCACTAGAGCTTAAAACGACCGGTCGGGTCGTTATACTACAAAACTAAAAGATTCTGAGTCTCAAGTTCAAAACATTCTATTGCTTAATCTAAAAATCAGTCTGTGTGGTTCTTCGTTTATGTGTGGAGTCTAACATGATCCACTCTCTACTATTATGTGCAGTCCTCTTTGTTCTTGAATGCGAGATTAGTTTTATCATTTTTGAGCAGCCTAAGTAAGTCTAGAACCACCCAACTAGAGGTCCAAATCCTCCTGGACCATAGGCATGGGACGGGTAGTGCACGCATAGGCCGAGACTTAGAATTGACTTAGAACGCTTTAGGTAAACAGCTTAAATATAGTAATCGGGTAGCAGGAGATAATATTTTGTGCCCGCTGAATAATATGAGCAACTCCGATTTAAATGGAGTTGCGAAGTATTATTTATGTTGCACGGGGTGATCCTTTAAGCTATAAAACTTAGGACCATCCCCCCCTCCTTTATATACTTGCTATTAGTACTTAGTCATTTAATATAGATCATTGTAGTCGTATCCTTGTAGTCCTTAAGATTTGTACCAATTCTCATTGTATTATAATGAACTTCTTCGACTTTTATATTTCTTGTTTATCTGATCACCTAGCCTAATTACGTAATCCACATAGTCTTAAGTTCGATCGGAACCCACAGTTGTGGACCTCGAAGAGTGCCTAACACCTTCTCTTTTAGGTAATTTGAGCCCTTACCAAATCTTTGGTGGGGTTGGCTAGTCAAACGGAGTTATTTGCGTAACAGGTGTCCTAACGCACCTCAAAATTGTTAGGTGGCGACTCTTCTCTTTTAACACCCTTCCTTTAAAAGAGTTGTCCCACCTCGAGGCCCGCTTTCGAGAGAAAAAAGGGGCATGACAGCAACTACCGACACCGACTCCACCCCAACAGGAGAAGCAGGAGATGGGCGAGGACGACGACAACGGGGTTCCCAAGTCTTTCATAGCTCCCGACGATTCCAAATATACCAAATCAACATCGAGGAACTGGAGCAAGTCGTACTGATCGAACACTTGCCCGATCAAAAGTTATACCTGGCACGGGGTTGAATCCCGAGCTTAGGAAAAACCTCATTCAATTTCTTATAGCTAACGAAGATTGTTTCGCTTGGTCCCATCTTGATATGATAGGGATCCCACCGGAAATAACCACTCATATGCTAAGCCTGGACCCAAAGTTCCACTCGGTCAAGCAGAAGAGGAGACCCCAGTCCGAGGTCAAACATGCTTTCATCAAGGACGAGGTATCTAAACTCCTTAAAATAGGGTCCATCCGGGAGGTTAAATACCCGGACTGGTTAGTAAACGTAGTAGTGGTCCCCAAAAAGGGGAACGAATTAAGAATGTGTGTGGACTATAAAGACTTGAATAAAGCATGTCCCAAGGACTCTTTCCCTTTGCCAAACATCGATCGCATGATCGATGCAACGACCGGCCACGAGATCCTCAGTTTTCTCGACGCTTATTCAGGCTGCAACCAAATTCGGATGGATCGGGTGATCAGGAAAAAACTTCCTTCATCACCAAGTACGACACCTACTACTATAACGTGATGCCATTCAGACTAAAAAATGCCGGCGCCACTTACCAACGCCTAGTAAATCGGTTGTTCGAAGAACAAATAGGAAAATCAATGGAGGTTTACATTGATGATGTGTTGGTTAAGTCCTTGCCAACAGAGGACCATTTGAAATATTTGCAGTAAACCTTTATCATATTGAAGAAATACAATATGTGCTGAACCTAGAGAAATGTGCATTCGGAGTCGGGTCCGGTAAATTCCTCGGATTCATGGTATCCAACCGGGGAATCGAGATCAACCCCGATAAGATCAAGTCCATCAAAGATATCACTGTTGTGGACAACGTGACGATCGTACAAAGGTTAACCAGACGCATAGCCTCCTTGGGACGATTTATTTCGAGGTCATCTGACAAGAGCCACCGTTTCTTCTCACTATTGAAGAAAAAGAATAACTTCTCATGGACCCAGAGTGCCAACGGGCCTTGGAGGAGCTCAAGCGATATTTATCGAGCCCACAGATGCTTCACACACCGAAGACAGACGAACAACTATACCTGTACTTGGCAGTATTAGAGATAGCGGTAAGTGGAGTCCTGGTCCGCGAAGAGAAAGGTATGCAATTTCCAATTTACTATGTTAGCGCGACTCTTGGCGAGGCTGAAACTAGGCACCCTCACCTAGAAAAGCTGGCGCTCGCTTTGCTAAGCGCCTCTAGGAAGCTAAAATCGTACTTTCAATGTCACCCCGTATGTGTCGTAACAACTTACCCATTAAGGAATGTAATGCATAAACCCGAACTCTCGGGACGGTTGGGCAAATGGGCCGTAAAGATCAGCGGGTACGATATCGAATATCGGCCTCGGACCGCCATTAAATCTCAAATTTTGGTAGACTTTGTAGCAGACTTTACGCCGGCCCTAATACTTGAGGTCGAGAAAAAGTTGTTGTCAAGCTCGTGGACTTCTTCGGGAATCTAGACCCTCTTTACAGACGGTGCCTCAAATGCAAAGGGGTACAGACTTGGAATTGTATTGAAACCACCCGCAGGTAATGTAGTTAAACAATCTATTAGGACTGTAAATTTAACTAACAATGAGGCCGAGTATGAGGCCATGATTGCAGGTCTCGAACTAGCCAAAATCTTGGGGGCAGAGGTGATCGAAGCTAAGTGCGACTCCCTCCTTAGGGTGAACCAAGTTAATGGGACGTTCGAAGTCAGAGAAGAACGAATGCAAAGATACCTGGATAAACTGTAGGTAACGTTACATCGGTTCAAGGAGTGGACTATACAATATGTGCCTCGGGATCAAAACAGCAAGGCCGACGCCCTTGCTAACTTGGGATCGTCGGTCGATGATGATGAGTTCAACTCGGGTGCGGTCGTACAATTCATGAGATCGATAGTGGAAGAAGGTCTCGCCGAGATAAACTCAAAAAGCCTAACTTGGGACTGAAGAAACAAATATATAGAATATCTGACGATCGGAAAACTGCCTTCGGACCCTAAGGAATCGAGGACTCTGTGTACGAAGGCGGCCCGGTTCAGCTTGTCCGAAGACGGTATATTGTTTCGGAGAACGTTCGATGGCCCACTCGCAATATGTCTAGGACCCGAAGACACAGAGTATGTTCGGGGGAAGTCCACGAAGGCACCTGCGGAAATCGTTCAGGCGTCGAATCGTTAGTTCAGAAAATAATCAGAGCCGGCTACTATTAGATCGACATGGAAAAGGACGCGAAGGAGTTCGTACGAAAATGCGACGGATGTCAAGGGCATGCTCCGATAATTCATCAGCCCGGGGAGCTGCTACATTCGGTCTTGTCGCCCTGGTCGTTCATGAAATGGGGGATGGACATCGTTGGCCCCCTTCCATGGGCACCCGGTAAGGCTCAATTTATATTGTTTATGACTGACTATTTTTCTAAATGGGTGGAATCCCAGGCGTTTGAGAAAGTTAGAGAGAAGGAAGTCATTGATTTTATCTGGGACCATATAATATGTCGGTTCGGAATACCGACCGAGATCATGTGTGACAATGGGAAGCAGTTCATCGGCAGCAAAGTAAGCATGTTTCTCGAAGATCATAAGATCAAAAGAATCCTGTCAACACCCTATAACCCTAGTGGGAACGGACAAGCAAAGTCCACGAACAAAATCATATTTTGAAACCTCAGAAAGAGATTAACCGAAAAGGGGTCGTCCAAACTTGGAGCAATGAACGGTGAGCGACTAGCGAACAACTGGAACATAACTCACTTGAAACATTATTGCTAAGGTACTACCCCGTTTACTTCTTTTATTTATTTACACTAGTGTAAGAACTCGCTCTATGCGCGGATAATTTGATAGAATATTAATCTTATAAAATTATGATCTAATATATTAGTGTTTTTAAATAAATCTTAGTTATTTTTTATTATTTAATATAGTGTGCAGAAATAAAATAAATCTATACAAAATCAAATGATACACATCATATAGTAATCAAATAAATTGTTTGTTCCTTATTTATTCTTTATTAAATTAGCTTAGTACTATACATTTAATAATATGACTTTTTATTAACTTGTGAATTGGCTTAATATTTTGATACATACTTATCTTTTAATATAACATAGATATATATATTTTTCTACATGAGAAATTTAATTAGTATATACATTTTTACACTGTCATTTGATTTTTTTTATAGTATTCTTCCTTACAAATAGTATATTTTACTATGTTGCTTGTAATTATTTTAAATTCAAATTAGACTTTTTTCTTTGTATAAATTTAAATTCAAAAAGAGTAACTAATTATTAACAACACATAATGCATAATTTAATTTTTCTAAAATTTACATTAAACATTACATAACCTAACTAACTTTGTCCTAAAATTACCAAATAGCTTTTTATTATGTTGTCACTTGGCTTAAAATTGTGTCTTTGCGTCTCCTTTTATTATATATAGATATAGATAGATATTTTTTAAATTTTATTCTATTGTTCTCAATAATATGTCTGAATTTTAATGAATAAATACACTTTTTATCTTAAAAATGATTTTAAAAAAAGAAACAGAGAAATTCTTTTATAGATATTTAAATTCAAATACAATAACCAATAATAAATAATTATTAACTAAATAACTAAATTTTGCCGTGTGGATGTTTTCTAGGTTGTCACTTGGCTTAATGTGGTGCATTTTCCTTTGGCTTTTAATAATACATAGATATAGGCATCGAATAACTTTTTTATTCTGTATTTTTCTTTATTATATTATCCAAGATTTAGTATTAATGCATTTTTAACAGAAACTTTGATTACCATATTACTTTATTTAAATTTTCATATGCTACTTTTTTATAATATAATAGAAGATATATATTTTTTATTTTATATATTATTCTAAATAATATATTTTGAATAAATAAGATTTTTAATTAAAAACAAACAAAAAATATTAAAAAAACAAAGATATTTTGAATTGGCAGTTTTTTATTTTTTTGTCATTTTAGTTTTCTATTTTAAAATAATTTAAAAACTCCAACTTGAAACTACTCTCCAATTTGAATGAAAAGTTTTTTTTAATTTTTGTTTTCTATTATAAAATAGTTTATTTTATTATTTTATTGATATTTAAATTCAACAACAATAACCAATAAGTAACTATTATTTTAAAATATTTTAAAAACTCCAACTTGAATTATTATTTTAAAATAATTTTAAAACTCCAACCTGAAACTACTCCAATTTGAATGGACAGTTGTTTTTAATTTTTATTTTTTATTATAAAATATTTTATTTTATTATTTTTATAGATATTTAAATTAAAAAATAATAACTAATAACTAATTATTAACTAAATAACTAATTATAAACTACTTATGCCATGTGGCGTTTTTCTAGGCTGCGACTTGGCTTAAGGAGAGGACTTTTTCCTCTCCTTTTAATAATATATAGAAGATTTTATTTATATTTAAATTCAAAAATAATAACCAATAAATTATTTTAAAATAAATTTAAAACTCCAACTTGAATTAATATTTTAAAATAATTTTAAAAACTCCAACTTAAAACTACTCTCCAATTTGAATGGACATTCTTTTTATAATTTTTGTTTTTTATTATAAAATATTTTATTTTATTATTTATAGATATTTAAATTAAAAAAATAACCAATAACTAATTATTAACTAAATAACTAATTATAAAGTACTTATGCCATGCGACATTTTTCTAGGCTGCCACTTGGCTTAAGGAGATAACTTTTTAATTTTATTATTTTATAGATATGTAAATTTAAAAAACAATAACCAATAACTAATTATTAACTAAATAACTAATTATAAACTATTTATGCCATATGGATTTTTTCTAGGCTGCCACTTGGCTTAAGGAGATGACTTTTTCCTCTCCTTTGAATAATATATAGATTTTGGTCTAATGCTTGTAGGTAACCGTCAAAGAATGATACAATTTTTTAGGCCTGAAAGCACGCATTGCGCTCTTTTTACCTTGAACCGGTTTTGTTCCAAATAGGTTTTTCGGCAAGATTTTTAACGAGGCAACAATGAATCGTGCTAACTTAGAATCGAAGACCGGTTGTCAACAGTATTCGAGGCTTCTCTATGATCGACCTCGAACACTGGGGGAAATCACCCCTCGGATAATGATTTTGGCAAGGAAAAAAACTTTGTGCTCGAATAGTCTAGGCTCGATCGATAGGATTTACTGTAAGGGTCAAACGGTCGAATGAACCGTGCCCACATAGACCGCCCGAGCCCGGACACAAAGCTTGAACACATGTGTAACTTTGTATATTACGCACAAAATTGAAAGGGAGTTTCTACCTTGCGGATAGATATTTTGCCCCTTGAAAAGTTTTCTTTCTTACATTTGATCCCCTAAAGATATCGAGCCCAAGGGCCACCTCACTCAGGGACTATCGCCCAAGGCAGGTTTGGATGGCCCGGGATAATGAAGTCTGGGGGCACAAAGCTTATTAGGCAGTGCCCTAACTTTAAAGGATACGGCCACCCCCATTCGGGGACGGTTATCTCGATTAAGCCCGGATGACTCGGGGTAACAAGCTCACTGGGCAACACCCGAACTAGAAAGGCTACAACCATCATAAAATGGCTTGGAGACGTTCGAGACCCGTAACAAAAAAAATAAGGCCTTCAAAATTTCTAAACTGGTTCAAAAGGCTACCCTCGGCAAATTGTAATCTAAAATATTCTAATTACTTTGGGGAAAGCTTCCAGTCATACCGAGCCCCCCACGAGTCTTAAACAAAATAATATCGAGAGCAAGGCATGTTCGAACCTCCGAACAAGACCTAATTATTACATGTTAAGGCATTCTTTACAATCATAAAGAAAAGAGCGAAAAGAAACAAGCTTAAAAACTATCGAAGCGAAAAGGCCAAGCGGCCAAACTGTCGAGCGAAAAGAAACTATATATATAAGATCTTCAAAAAGGCCAAACGGCCTCGACAAAAAGGGACAAAAGTATAAAAACAAGGAAAAAACTACAAGGCATTTAAATGGCTTGGTCTCCACTGGAGCCTGCCTCATCGCCGAGACTATCAGAGTCTTCTCTGCTCCCGGATCCGCCCGAACCCTCGGAGTCTTCTTCGTCCTCAAGATATGCCAACTTCTTGGCCTCGGCCTCGAGCCCCTTAGCACTTTCGACCTCGGCCGACAAATCAAAACCCCGAGCATGAACTTCCTCGAGGGCCTCCCTTCGGGACTGCGACTTCACGTATTCGACAATATCTTTCAAGCGGTCCTGGGCTGCCTCAGCATTGGCTTTATACTGGGCCACCATCTCATCGGCATCGGCTTTGGTTACTTAACCCACCGACTTGGCCGCTTTAAGCTCCTTGGCAAAAATTTCTCGATTGGCAACAATCGAGCTCAGCTGAGACTAGAGCTCCTCAATATTTTGGGACCGTGCCTCAGCCGTCTCCCTCATCGCTCGAAGTTGGGCCTCCATTGAGGTCAACTGCGCCCGGGCAGTCTCCTTTTCCGAGTCCATGCATTCCATCCTGCCTCTCCACTCTGGCCTTGACCTTAACTACATCCATCTCGGCTCGGAGTTGGTCGATCCGATCAATCTTCTATTTGACCTGCAAGTTCAGACAATTAGTTACCGTGTCTAGCACGTCATCATTAACTTCAAAGATTTTTACATGTTAAACCAGGCCGACGTGTTCTTTCCGAGCCGCTTCCAACTCAGCTCGAAGGCTCTTAGCCTCTCCTTCACGCTGCTCGCTGAGAAGTTTGTATGTGTCTCTCTTCTCAGTAAGCTCTCTGACTTCAGCTTCGAGTTGGTTCAGCTCATCCAGATACCGGAGGAATGTTTTGTGGTGAAGCACCGAGGCCTACAAATACGAAGAAAAATATTAGGATTATCAATGAATTAGTTCAAGTATAAGAGGAGAAATTAAAATCATCAAGAGTTATCTAGAGTTACCCGGTTCAGCGCATGTTGTGCTTCGTTGAACAGGCAGGACGCGTCTACCTCGTTCATTTTGGCCTGGTCTTCTTCAGTCACCAGGCACCAGAGATAACTGGCCACCCCTACGGCAGTGGAAAGAATACAGGCATCCTCCAGAATGGTGATGACAATGGACCGCTTCCGATCATGATCCACACTCGGGGTAGGGAACCGGTTGATGAGTTTCAGGCACGAGTTAGGCCTACTTGCCCCGAGGACGGACTCTTCCTCATTACCTGTAAGTCACCCAATCTAGTGACGTCCTCCGTGGTGGTAGAATCCACGCCATCAAAAAAGCAACGAAGGGGGTCGTCTGCTCCATGGCCCCCCTCGTTGGGGTGCTCTTTCACCGTTTAGCCCTCGTTGTACATGGACTCAGTAAATGAGGGTAACTCGATGATGTCTATCACACCGAGTGACTCCTTTGGGGCACTTCCCACATCCCGGGAAGCCTCGGCCCGGTCTCCTCATCGACCTCCCAAGCTCGAGGTAGATCAGCTTCACGAATATCTCGTTCAGAGGCCCCCTACTCTTCAAGCTACGATAGCACGCGGGCCACTAGCACAAAAGCTTGTTCTTCCTCGGACTCGTCCATCAGCCGATAGAGCGAATACAAAGCTAGTGCTCGACCGCTAGTGTTTTCTTTCGACTTGTGCACCAGCCTTCCCCTATTTGTTTTTCTCCGAGCTCGGGGAACTCAGAGCCCTCTTCCTTTTCCTCTCTTCGGCTTGTCTCGGAGCTGGGGATTTGACAAGTAAGTTCTTGCCACTGACTGGAGTCCGAAGCTCGACATCCTTAGATAAACCTGCAAAAAGAAGTTAAGGGAGTAAAGGCTTAATGTTAAAAGAAGTTAAGGAAAGAAGTCTCACCATGGGAACGGTCCTCCCAACGTCCCTTCGGGAGTTTGTGCCACGAGCGCTCGGAGTAGGGAATTTGAGAAACGATACCCTTGACCCACTCCTTGAGTCGAGGGACAACATTTGGGACCCGAGCGACGGCTGCACCATCACAAAGCTCCGATAAGGAAAAGATAAGTAAATAATAAGTCGACATTAGAATGGCCTGCACTCAGCTGGGATCAAGTCCGAAGTCCTCACTCTGACAAAACGGCCTTACCAGCCCCGATCATGGTCCTCATCAATACTTCAGAATGGGGCTTTACTAGCCCGATGCACAAGCTTTACCAGTCCCCCCGGAAGATTCGGGGACTGTATAAGCGGAGTAGATGATCGATGGTGAACGAGCATCCATCGATTTTGTTCACAAAAAACTGGAGGAGGATCACGATCCTCCAGAGTGATGGATGAATCTGGCCTAGGCGCACGTTGTACCTCTTGCAGAAATCTAAAATGATTGAGTCCATCGGGCCCAATGTAAAGGGATAAGTGTAAACACTTAAATATCCCTCGACATAGTGGTGATGGCCTCTTCGGGGTCGGGGACCACTATGTCTTTATCGGCCCAGTTGCAGTCTTTCTGGACCGTAGGGAGGACCTCCTCGGTAATCGAGCAGATGTATCTCGAAACCTCCTCGCACTGACCATGTACGGAGGAAGGCTTTTCAACCGTGAAATCGACGTTGACCGTACATCCCCCGGGGATGAACATTTTTGAAGGGGGTCCGGGCGATGGTTCATTAACGGACGCATGCGGAGCGGTCTCCTCGACCTTAGTAGCCGTCCGTGAAGTAGAAGGAGCTTCTTTCTGGGCAACGATTTTGGAAGTCTTTTCCATTTCTTTAGAAAATGAAGATGGAGGAAAATCTGAGAAAGATGAAGAAAGAAAGGAAATTGAAGGATTAGACTTGTTGGCTTGAGATGAATATGGGTAAAAATTCTTGCAAGGACCTCGAATAACCGGGGTAAAAGTGCTAAAGCGTATTGAAACCCTAAAGGTACGAGGGTAGAAGGTTTGGATGTAAAGTACAAATGAACAAAGGAGAGGGTATTTATAGTAGTTCAGTAGCGTTTCGCATCCAGGGACGACCGACCGGCGACTCACATGCATTTAATGCCATTATGACTTGACCGACGAGACGTTTCGGTTGTTTTGTCGTTTCTGTCATGGTGTATCGAAGTAAGAATCGGAAGCTCATGTCGTTTCTCGTCGTTTACTCTCCGACAAAAGCAATATATTATTATTTTCTCTGTCTTGACCTTCTGGTCACATGGTAGCAATTTTACCAGTTACGCTAAGGCTCCCCTTCAATTTTTGACATACGAAAAATAAACTGCAATCACGAAAAAGTAATTTAATTAATTAATTGCGAGTACAATTCTGTTTGTTCGCTTGATTCTTCTCTTCGAATTGTTCTTCGTGATACGAGGAGTGGAGCTATGTTTTTCTCGAACGTAATATAATGTGGACCTTCTTAGTGTTAGGTGTTTGTCCTGATTTTCTTACCATATTTGATTTTCCTATTTATTGAAGGAAAGGGTAACATATTTACTATAATTAAGTTTTTTTTTCCTAAAAGAAAATTATGAATCTCTCATATTTGGCTAGTCCCTTTTCTTGGGGGAAGATGTTTGGACTTCTATAAATTGAGGATCCTTCCTTCTCATTCAGCAGTATCCACAATGTTGCCATATGGGGTTTGGGAGTCTTATTTAGGGAGAGAATATTTCGGGACAAGTGTTAGTGTATCACTTGTGTTTGCCTCTTTGTGGGGTTGTTCTCTCAATATTTTGTATTCTCTTTTATATGGTGGATTGCTCATTTCCGCCCGTGGACGTAGGTCAATTAACCGAACCACGTTAAATGTTTGTGTCTCTTTTGGTATATTTTTGTTCAAGGTTTTCTTTACTAGCTCCCACATGACAAATGTGTTTAATCCAAAAATAGTTTTTATGGTCAAAGTTAATATTAAAGAAAATCGGGTTACTGATAACCAAATTTACTTTACTTTCTTGAAAATACATAAATAAAGCAAATAATTGAAATAATAAGTAAATGAAAGAAAGCTTATTATTGATTGCTAATTTCTCCCAGAATTGCGGATTGAAATGTTGAATCAAGTAAAATAAAAGGATGATTGCATATATTTAGAGATATTCAGATGATCGTACAAAATGAGGTATGAGTCCTTATATAAGGACACACAGTTGTAACAGTTTCTTTACTTAATTCTGACTCGTTATTGGCATTAATTGCCTTGATTGCCCATTACCAAATTTATTTGTAACGGTTATGGTAATAATAGAGGATCACACATAATCAAAGTTAATGCTGATTCCCTTTTCATATTTACAACTGATTCGTGTATCTCCCCTTTTATGGTCTTCATGCATCTCATGTCTATTTCCTCTTTTTCAGCTATCAGATTCGGTACCTTCTCTAATAAAATACCATGGGTATTTTATTTGTGCCTTTCTGTCTTTCTTTATTGACCCAATTATAAGTGTCACTTGTCACATCACTATTGGTCCACGTGTCATACCTTTTTTACCAATACAGATACTCCCTCTAATTTCTGAATATTCTCAACTAAATATTCGGGAAGTGGTAAGTTCATTTATGACGAAATATCTTTCCACATCTTCCCAACTATCATAATATTTTCTTCAGAAAGGATGAGACGTACGTCTTGTCTATTTAATGCCCAAGACAAGTGTCTCGTGGTAATTGGTTCTATAGTTTTCAGCGCCTTTTTAGGGTTTTCTGGAGCTGCATCAGTTGCGAAATGACTATTCCGTGATGATAGTTCATAATGACGATTTCTGATGATGGTTTTTCCCCCTATAAATGCCATATCATACACAACTTTGAAAACTTTTTCTTCTCTCATGCATTCATATTCTAACTCTTGTTGTAGTTCTTCTTCTTTTTATGTGTTTCACCATTAGAGATGACTTCCCGTTCTTCAAACCCTTATTCATCATCGGACCCCCGTAAGGTAGTGATTGTTGATGAACGTTTTCCCTCTTTTTACCCAACTAGAAGTAGAAGAGGTAGCGGACTTCGTAGCTTAGTCTCTTTATTTAACCATAGCTCTACCCCTTCTTAGAGGGATACTACCAAACCTTCCTCCTTTAGAGCTAGAACTTCCATAACCCCTAGATTTTCCTCTAGAGGCATATATCACAATGAACCTATGCGAGAGCCCGTTGTGTCTGAGATTGTTCCTCAGGAATTTTCTTTCATATCAGATTGTGACGCTATGAGAAAACAGGTTTCTTCCATAGCATCATTTAACCTTGCTGATCATTACCCTAAATTGATCACTTCTAGTTTTCTTCCCTTGGTTCGTCGTGAATGCAACTAGAAACCAAATTTCCCAATGGTGACCCCCTAGTGCTGATGATAGAATTACCTCTTATCGTGAAGGTTATTCTTTTGTTTACCCCTACCCTTTTACTTTAGGGTTCAACCCTCTTATTGACCCAATAGTTATTGAATTTTGCCATTACTTCAATGTCTGCCTTGGCCAAATAGTTCCGATCATGTGAGGGTAGTAACTTTCCTATGTTATTTGTTAAATTTGGTTTCTGCTCCATTTACTTTTTATCACTTACCCTATCTGTACTCACTGAAACTCTTTCACGAGGGTGTTTTCTCTCTTGTGGGAAGAAGAGAGTTTTAGTCACCGTGACCGTGGTTGGTATGCCATGTTTGTAGCTGTTCCCACTCGTGACTTAGTGGGTGATGAGAATATGCTCTTCCCTGAGAAATAAAATTTTGCACGTGAGTATTTCTCTCTATTTCTTTATTTCTCTCAATGTTTCAATTTCTCTCACATACGTTTATGTTTATTTTTCAAAAATCATGGAAGTTTTCAGAGAAATCCCCGACTTCTGTGACTGGATAGAAAAAATATTGACTGCTACTCCCATGGACCAGAGATCGTGGAAATTTCTTTCTCATAAATTCTGATGGAAAGTGAAGACTCACGATTGTTTTACCATGGTTTTCTTTCCCTTTGTTCTTTTTTCCTTTCTTTGATCCCTTTTGTTTTTGCTGTTTCTAGGGTTTTCCATTCGTGGCATCAACCCCGCTTCTGTTCCTTCTGCTAGGCTTTTTGTTAGCTATGTACAGGAACAAATTCTGAGTGTTTCTTCTTCTAAAAGGAAGAATGCTGAAGCCCGTGACTCTAAAGAAGAAGAAGAAGAAGACAATGAAGATGGTTCTTTAATGAGGAAGCCACAAGTCAGAAGACGTGTGGTTTTAGATGAGACCCACCTTTAGTCTCCGTGCCTTTTAGCCTTGTTGACAGATCAGAGAATGTCTATTCGGACATCGTGATGAAGATATTGACCATTCTGGTAATCCCCCCTCAAGTCCCGTTGATAGACTTTTCGCCTAAGGATTTGAGGGTGAAGAAGATTTTGGCCCCGTTTCTGAAGAGCCATCACTTGCCACTCTTCCAATGACCCCAGTTACTACTGTTGTTAATCCTACCATTTCTTCTACTATCGTACCTGCAACCACCCCTGTTTCCATTCTTGCCACTGTTTCTCGTGAAAAAGTCGGACCTTCTTGCGGTAGACAAGGTATGAATAAATTTTTGATTGAAGTCCCCGATTATGAGAATCTGCTAAAGAAATCAAGCCGAGCTATTGTATGGTTGAAACCATTGATAGGTCCCGTAGAAAGGGAGAAGCTTGAATTCCACAACTCTTATATATATATATATATATATATATATATATATATACCCATTCTCTTATATTTTTTCCTTTTCTTCTAGGTTTATAACTATTCTTCCTTTGTCTTTCTACAGATCATTTTAACAGGTACGGAGCTCATGAGAAGGATATCTTGGACTGATCAGCAAGTGATTGAGCTGTGCACCGAAGCTGATAACTGGAAGGAACAATTTGAAAGCCTTCTACCTGAAAAAGATGTTCTTGCTGAAAAAAATGAGATTAGGAGCAACAATTGGAGATAACCACCGCTGAATTAGCGGTTTTGAAGGCCTATTCCAAACAAATTGAAAAGGATAAGGATATATTTGAATCTTTATTTACTGAGCAGCACTCAAAGGCAAATGAAGAGATTAGAAGCTTGAAAGAACTTCTAAATTAGAAGGAGGTATACGCGGGTGATTTGGTGCAGACGCTCACCCAAGCTCAAGAGGATCTCCACGGCTCTTATGATAAAATCTAGTTCCTTGAGAGTTATCTTGAACCTTTGATGGCATTCTATGAAGCTTCAGAAGCTGAGAAAGAAGACTTAAGAGTTGATATAAATAGTTGGAGAAGGATAATGAAGCTCTCGAAGATAACTTAACACTTGATGTTAGCTGGGCTTTTTTGAATTCTCGTCTCGAGACTTTGACCGAGGCTAACCAAGAGGGTTTTGACCTTAATGCTGAAATTATAAAAATTAAGGAAGCAATTGAGAAAATTCAGCAACGTCAAAGTTTCTCAACACACGAGGATGAAAGTTCCAAAGGTAATGGAGATAGACTTACTCCTGGTCAAGCAAATCCCAAACCTTCGTCTTCCCAAATTGATCCTTCTACCCCCGCTGATGATGCTCCTTAGTATATTTTATCTTTTGTCTTAAAATTTACTTGGTGCATGTGGAAACTTTTTTTTTGTTTTAAGGTGGTTTTTGGGAAGTTTTCCCCTCCCTATTTTTGGGATGTTTGACATTAATATCATTTTATAGCATATTATGATTTTTTGCTCTTTAAGTTTTGGAGCTTATACTTGCATTCAAAAATGTTTTAATAGTCCGTATCTTTCATATGCATGAATCTTTCATAAAAGAGGGCCCTTTTATATTAACAACACTAATGAAGATGACGTCTCACCTTCATATTGGTGCAAAGATATGAAATATGAAGTAATTCGAATAAGTTTTATTTTTTAACCTTCAAACAAATATTCATGTACAACATTTTCATAACTGCTTTCTTTATAGCAGGTTTACAAGTATGGGTGTATTTTATCGTGACTAAATCTGTGGCCTTAACCTAAAAGCTCGTGGGAGTTTTCCATAGGTTCTTCAACTCTTTACGACCCATTCTTTCTGCGAGCTTGAAAATTTGATATTTTCTTCAAGGTTTTTCCTTTGGCTAAGCTATGCTTTTGTGTTGTATACTTTATTTTCTTATGTATTTCTCCACATTCATAGTCCCCCAGTATTTGAACATTGAAGCATGGGATCTTGAACGCTTGATTAACTCCTTGCTTTGGTCCTTTCCATGAAAAGGAAATACACATGGGACTCGGAGGTAACTTTTTAGATGATGAATGCTTAACCCTAGCCATTAGAATTGTTGTACCTAGACCGGTAATAATTAAGTATTTCGCGTGTATTTTGGGTCTAATGTCATCATCTGGTACGAGTAAGCTTTTTGCCAATCATATAAAATGGTTAGTAAAACTTAAACGAACAAAGTAAAAAATGAATTTCTATGATACTTGACTGTCGATATTAACTTCTTTAGAAGTAATACTTCTTCAAATAGATTGTATTCCAGTGGGATGGTAACACCTTGTCATCCTAGTTTTCAATTTGTATGCTCCTTTTCCAGCAATACCTTTAATTCTATATGGGTCTTCCCATTTCGGACTTAGCTTTCCTACATTTGGCGCTTGTGTTGATCGGAACACTTTCTTGAGGACAAAGTCCCCAATTTTAAAGTATCTCAGGTTTGCCTTCCTGTTGTAATACCATTCAATACTCTGCTTTTGTGCCACCATCTGAATCCAAGCTGCCTCCCTTCTCTCTTCTGTCAAATCTAAGTTTATACGAAGTTCTTCTTTATTTGATGCTTCATTTGTATGCGTGTACCTTGTGCTTGGTTCCTCTATCTCTACTGAAATTAAAACTTCAGTTCCATATACGAGTGAGAATGGGATTTCTCCTGTGCTTATCTTTGTCGTGGTTCGGTAAGCCCATAGTACCTCCGGTAGTACTCCTGGCCACTTGCTTTTTGATTCTTTCAATTGCTTTTTCAGGTTGTTGATGATGATCTTGTTTGTCGACTCAGCTTGACCGTTGGCTACAGGATGATAAGGTGCTGAAGTAATTCGTTTAATTTTTCAATTTTTGAAAAACTTCGCGCCTACGAATTGTGGTCCATTATCACAAATTATTTCCTTTGGGACTCCAAATCGATATATTATATTTCTCCAAATAAAGTCCATAACTTCTTTTTCTCGTACCTGTTTAAAGGCACCCGCTTCCACCCATTTTGAGAAATAATCCGTTAGAATTAATAAAAACCATACCTTTCCCTTGGCTTGAGGCAGAGGACCTATGATATCCATCCCCCATTTCATGAGTGGCCACAGTGATATGATTGAATATAGCAATTCTGTTGGTCGATGCATGTTATTTGCATATCGTTGGCAATTATCGCACCTTGCTACAAACTTTTCTGCTTCATTTTTCATTTTCGGCCAATAGTATCCTACTCTTATTAGTATTTTTACCAACGATCCTCCCCCGACATGATTACCACAATGTCCGTCATGTACTTCTCTCATTACGTATTTAGTTTGTTAAGGTTGAAGGCATCGTGTTAAAGGTCCTCCAAACATTTTACAATATAAACTTCCCCCTATTAGGCAATTTTGAGCAGCTTTCAATCGTAGCAGGTGGGATTTCTTTTTATCCTAGGGAAAATTCCATGCTGCAAAAAGTTCACAAACTCGTTTCTCCAATCTCAGGTTAAATTATTGAAATTTACCTCATTCTTGGCTTGGTCAAGGGCTTAATAAAACAAGTGCACCACAACTGCATTTTCTGTATTTGACGTATCAGCCATGGATGCCAGACTTGCCAATGCATCAGCTTCTACATTTTCCTCCCTAGGTATTTGTATAGCTTTCCATATCTGGAACTACCTCAGTAATTCTCGTACCGTTTTTAGGTATTACTGCATTCGTGTTTCTCTTGCCATGTAAGTTCCTTGCATTTGGTTTACTACCGTTGCGAGTCACTCTTGATTATGATTTGTTCAATACCAAGCTCTGCCATGAGCTCTAAACCTGTAATCACAGCTTCATACTCTGCCTCATTGTTATTAGTTGGATAACATGTTATTGCCTGCCTTATGACTTCTCCTGAAGGTGGAATTAAAATAATTTCCAGACCTGCTCCTTTAATATTTGAAGAAGCATCAGTAAACAAGGTCCAAGTCCCCGGATTAGATCCAGTGAACACTCGTAGCTCTTTTTTTGCTTCAGGAATCTGGTTCGAGCTGAAATTTGCTAAGAAATTTGCTAGTACCTGAGACTTTATGGAAGTTCTAGGCTGATATATAATATCATATTCACTAAGCTTTATAGCCCATTTAGCTAATCTTCTTGACAATTCTTGCTTGTGTAATATATTTCTTAGTAGAAAATCAGTTATAACAGAAATAGGATGACATTGAAAATAAGATCGTAACTTCCTTGATGTCATAATTAAAGCTAATGCGAGTTTATCTAAATGTGAATACCGTGTCTCGGCATCTAATAAAGATTTACTAACATAATAGATCGGAGATTGCTTACCTTTGTCTTCACGTATCAGTACTGCGCTTACCTCCACTTCTGACACAGTAAGGTAAATGAGCAACCTTTCCCCGTCTCTTGGCTTTGCTAACATGGACGGTTTTGATAAGTATGACTTTAAATCCTTCAGAGCTTGTTGACAATCGTTAGTCCATTCAAATTGATTTTCTTTTTTCAATTTTGAAAAGAATTTAAAATATTTTTTTAAAGATTTAGGTATAAACCTTCTCGGAGCTGCTACTCTACATGTTAATATTTGTACCTTTTTTTTGCTCGTAAGTACATCAGGTATTTTCTTAATTGCTTTGATCTGTGTAGGATTTACTTCAATACCCCTGTTAGAAATAAGAAAACCTAAGAATTTACCTGAAGCAACACCAAAGGCATATTTTTTCGGGTTTAACTTCATGTTATACTTGGGGAGAATTTTGAAGGTTTCAGTCAAGTGTTAGAAATCGTCCCATGCATGTGTTGACTTGACCAACATATCGTCTATGTAGACCTCCATGATTTTTTCTAAGTATTCTTGAAATATTCTGGTCCCCAATCTCTAGTACATTGCTCAAGTATTTTTCAAGCCAAATGGCATGACTTTGTAGAAATAAGTCCCTATGTCTATAATAAATGATGTCTTTTACTTATCTAAAGGATCCATCTTTATCTGATTATAATCAGAATATTCATCTAAAAACATACAAGTTTATGACCTGCGGTAGAATCAATTAACTTATCTATGTGCGGTAAAGGAAATGAATCTTTAGGGCAAGCTTTATTCAAATCAGTATAATCTACACAAACTCGCCACTTTCCATTTTTCTTTAGAACCATGACAATATTAGCTAACTAGTCAGGGTACTTTACCTCTCGTATTGAACCAATTTTCAGAAATTTTTGTACCTCATCCTCGATTACTTGATTTTTAAATGCCCCTTGCTTCCTTTTCTTCTATTTGATAGGTGGATGCAATGGGTCCTCATTCAGTTTGTGAGTCACTACCTCCGGTGGTATACATATTATGTGTGAAAGCAACCAAGCAAAGCAATATGCATTAGCACATAAATATTCAATTAACTTACCTTTCATTTCCGGTCTCAAGTTTGCTCCAATATAAATCTTTCTAACAGGCCAGTGGACAAATAATATAACACCTTCAAGCTCTTCCGTGGTTGTTTTGATATTCTCATTTTCCTCTTGTTCTTTAATCATATCAGTTCTCGAATCCATATCATCTTGACTTCTCGGACTTTCAGTTGAGGTGTGCTTTAAATTATCCTCAACTGAGTTCTTTAATTGCTATTTCACACATCTGTCGTCGGATGTTGTATTTGCGATTACCACTGAATTGATATTTCGTGATGCCTGTTGATCTCCCTGGATTTGTTGGATTTCCCACTGTGACGTGAACTTGATGACTTGATGCAACGTTGACGGGACCATATCCATATCATGAATTCATGGCCTTTCCAAGATTATGTTATAGGCTATGTCCGCATTTATTACGTGAAATTTAGTGTCTTTGATGACACCCTATGCAAATATAGCCAATATGACTTCTACTTTCGTAACAACGCTTGAATTATCGAACCTAGACAATGATCGTGCTTTTGGTATGATTCAATCATTCGCTTCATCTCTTTCACTACTCTCAGTAGAATGATATTTACCAAGCTGCCTGGGTCAATCAAAACTCGTTTAACGTTAGTATCATGTATAAGTAAAGATATTACGAGTGCATCATTGTGAGGAATTAGCAAGTCATCCGCGTCTTTATCGTCGAACACTATGTTGTCTCCTTCTAAAACTTATCGAACTCGTTTCCCGTGGGTAACAGTAACCTTGGATGCCTTTTCGCAAGTGTGTACGTTACCCCATTAACTTCTTCTCCCCCGGTTATGACGTTTACTATTCTTTTTGGAGACAGAAGCTTTGGTGGTTCTTGTCTGTTTTTCATGTAAGATTGTTTTCCTTTCTCACTAAAAAGATAAGTGAGATAGCCTTGCTTCAGTAGATATTCAACTTCTCACTGTAAGAGCATGTAATCTGTTGTTCTATGGCCATGATCGTTGTAAAACTCGCACCAAAATTCCTTATTTCTTTTGCTAGGATCTGACCTCATTTCTTTCAGCCATCGTACCTTGTCGCCCATTCCTCTCACAACAAACACCAATTCGGATATACTGGCGTTGAAACTGTAATCTCCTATTTTTTCTTGAGAGTTTGAATCGTTGCCTCTTGTATCTCGTTCCCTTTTGATTCCTTTTACAACCGATCCGTGTATCTTTCCCTTTTTATGGTCTTCATGTATCTCGTGCCTATTTTTTCTTTTTCAGCTGTCAGATCCGGTACCTTCTATGATAAAACACTGTGGGTATTTTATCCGTGCCTTTGTGGATCTTCTTGAAGTATTTGATTGTCAAAAAGTGCTTGATCACATCTTGATCTCTTTATGAATATTTCATGAGTTTATGAAATTTTCTAGATAATATTATTTTTATACTATTACTTTGTAATCGTTGATTAAGAACGGTATGCTTCTATCTTTACATTTCCTTTTGTAATTCTTGATCTCTAACAATCCACATGGTATTTTCACATTCTTTACATTAGACCTTACATAGGCTTCGTATTAATTTAAAGAAAAAGGTAATGTAAAGATAGAAGTTTGACTCCCAAATATCACAAGATTATCAAAACTTGAAAAGAAAAATCAAAGGAAAAATGGAATTCAACGGAGAAAAATCTGAGATGAAGTCACTATTTTAATCATTAAAGATTTGGCCATTTGTCCGGAGTTTGATTTCCTTTTCATTGGAGCAGAATCAAGGGTGACGACAACGGCAATTGACTTTGGCTTAGTACGATGGATTTAAGTCCTATGTGGTGTAAAATATATACTAATAAATCAGGTCAAGTAAAGTGTAATTGCAGAGATTAGCTCTATTTCATAAGCATCAATTGGTAATTACGTAGAATAAATGGTGAGTAACTTGCAATAATGGGTGAAGGTATACTAACAGCATAATTTTTTTTCCATTATTAATATATATAACTTAAATCCTTCAAAAATATGATTTTTTCAAAACATATACAGATTTCAATAGTACTATATGTAATACAATGATCTTTTCAAAACTTTGTTCCTTTGCAAGTTATTTTATTTCATATTTGACATTCCTTCCGTTTCAAACTAGATGGGTATTTTCCTTTTGAGTCTATTTTAAAATAAATAACATATTTTTAAATTTGAAAATAATTCAACTTTAAACTCTTTATTTTACCTATTTTAGCCTTAATAAAAAAAATTTATAATCACACAAATGTCATAACCTCATAAAACTTTTATTCCTTAAATTTTTAAGACCATAAGTTTCAAAAATTTTCTTTTTTTTTTCTTAAACTCTGTGTCGAGTCAAACTATCTCGCCTAAATTGTAACGGAAGAGTACTAACACTCTAGTCTAGGAGTACCAAACTGGATTGCATTATAAAGTTAACGAAAAGTTTGTAGGACGGAAAGTAGAGTGAGGATTGTTTTCACTTTTCAAATGTAAATAGTTTATTTTCATGTGATGAAAGGCAGTAAACTCTCGAAATAAAGTTGATGAGTATTGACTTTTTTTTTATAACAACTTTATGGAAAAGGGTTGATGCACCTACGTAGGTATGTAGCTTCTCCACTTTATTTTGTTACCTATTGATAATTATTCCTAATGTCCCAAAAAGGTGATATCAAGAATTATCAGAATACTAATTCCACATGATAGGCGTGGGTTTAATTTTCACCATTCATTCTTACTTCCTCTTCCGGCCTTCCCTTGAAATAAATCACTCCGACAAGTTTAAGTTTCTATGCATATAAGATTATTTGCATTATTAGTTAGTACATATAATAAACGGTAATTTCAAACAACTTTATTAAATAAGTATTGATTGATAATCTACAATCAAAGGCAAATAAATTTATAATAGGTCTAATTATACTGATAGAATAAAAAAAATATATATACTAACAATATATATACGATCTCGTTCCTGTTCAAAAATATATAAAAAATAATGTAAAGGTAGGACTTAGGAGCTTGACATCCAAATAAGGCCTTCACGAGATTGGTCAGACCTATAAGCTGTATGTAAATTGTTTTTAGGGTTACAAGATTTGACCCAATGCAAATAAAAGAAGACAAAAGTAAATAAGGAAAATGACACGAATAAAATCAAGTCACTATCTCATTAAGGATTTGACCAGTTGGCCTGACTTTAATCTTTTTTTCAATGGAGCAGGTTAAGTGTGAAAACAGCTGCAATTTGACATTGGCTTTCTATTATTTATTATCTTGGAAACTATAGGCATCCGTAGTACTTTAAAGCAAATAAGTAATGTTTATTAGACTCTTTTTTTTGGCAAGTTCTACGATTCTAAATGATACTAACATAGACTAAACTGGATTCCAAAAATTACTACTAGCATATATCATTTATAATAGTACAAATTAATGTATTAGACTTCAATTTTACTCGTTTTCTCTACTTCTTTTTCCTTCTCCAAATTCAAACCTCTTTAAATTCATTAACGATCCACACAATTCTCCAGACATGGGATCATACAAGAATTTCTTAATTCTTCGGGCGATGATGACGACACAGAAAAACATTTTATCAGATGTTTGAATTATTAAAGTTGATGATGAACAGTAGCCTATTTGGATACAGTATGTCAGTATACACTACAAATTATATGCTTGAATTTCTTACTACTACTACTATTTCCGTTGACATCATCACAAATTTTTTATATTATTACTTCAATCCTTCAGCTTTTTCATCAAAACCACTTTTGAAAATGGAAACTTCTTTTCTGCTAATGTCCTCTCTTTTCGTTTTTATACAGAAAGAAGAATCTGTTGGGTTAGTTGTCTTAAAACAGTAAAAAAAAAAAAAATTATTTTGCCAGTTATTAAAAAGCTTTGAAGCGAAAATTAAATTTTACAAAATTATTATTTATTTGGATTGAGTATTAATACAGCTTACAAATAATTGAGAATATTTTTTGGAATTTATATTTCAATTTTGAGAAATTTGGTGAAGATTCGAGCTGGTTTTGGTTGGAATTTTAGATTGAAACTCGAAAAAGAAGACATAAATAAATTGTATATATTTTATTTTCGGGTTAAAAACAACATACCATATATAAAACTAATATAATTGTGTACAAGTTGTATATAGTTGTAAGTAAATCATAGCTTTTTGACAAAATTTTGTACAAAAAAATAAATTGTAACTTTTACCGGATTTTATACAACTAAAAATTGTATTCAAGTTGCATATAAATTGTAGCTTTTGAATGAATTTATATATATTTTATAAAAAAATTTAGTTACGTAAATAGAAAAACTTAACTAAATCCGTTAATAAGTTTAAAAATTAGTATATATACAAAACAAATTCCTTTGCGAAAATATAGGTCCTAGCAGTACCATGTAGCTCAATAATCATTAGTTATTTTACGCTTCTAACATATACTAATAACATGTTTGGCCAAGCTTCTAAAATCAACTTATTTTGATAAGTGTTTTTCTCAAAAGTACTTTTCAAAAAATGCTTTTGATGATAAGCAGTTTGTGTTTGACTAATTAATTTGAAAAGTACTTTTGAATAGTAATTAGTGTTTGACCAAGCTTTTAAAAAATGCTTCTAAGTGTATTTTTCTCAAAAGTGCTTCTCAGAAAAGTATTTTTGGAGAAAAGCTATTTTTTTCTCCTACTCAAACTCCTACTTCTCCTCAAAAGCATTTTTTTCCTTGTAAAAGCTTGGCCAAACACCTCATTTTGTAGAAAAAGGCACTTTTGGCCCCCCAAAAAAGGAGTCCGGAACTAAAGCTGTGTACCATTTTATATATAGCGCGGTTGTTCACCGCGCTATATCTTAACGACACGTTTGTCAGTTAAGGTATAGCTCGGTGAATAACCGCGCTATATATAAAATGTCCTGCCCTGCTAATAATTCTTCTGCACTTAACTGACCACCAATAATTCATATGTGTATGACGCTTATTATGTATGCGCTAAATATATAGCGCCTACTATGCATGCGCTATATTTCAATTATTGTCCCCCCGATCTGGTTTTTTTCTTATTTAAGGAATTCTAGAATTAGGTAAAAATTCATTCTGGATCCTTCAGGTCTTCCAAAATATTTGTTCGTTAAGTTATTTTACATTTTGTCATAATGTTCGAAGAGCGAAAAATTAGAGTTTCATTATATTGGGGGGAGGGGAGGGGAGGGGTGAGGTTGTGGTGGAGAATAACTCGGTATGCTATAGTTGTTCTCTACGGTGTCATGTTAAGTTGGCACTTACAATGGAGTACGATAGATTGATATCGTTTTTATATATAAAAAATGAGTATGAGCAAATGTTCGGTGAATATTAAAGTAACCGGAAGATATCCGTATTCTGCTACTCCGTAAGGAGTTGCTTGTTATACTGAGTTAATATCGAAGACGATGAAACTCGGACAGATTTTTTGAGGACTCCGGAGGAACACCGAGAAATTCTTGTGATAAAACTGTTGGAAATGTACGTCAAGGTTGAAGACGTTTGCAATAATGAAGTTCTGCAAAATAGGGATATCCCTCATCGGGTGATATTTTTGGAGCAGTTTTATCCGAACAAGTTCTGAATAAAAGAGTTTGGCCAGATCTAAACTTATCTCCACGGGCAAATGCGGAGCAAGGATATAATTTCTCCCCAAGTTTACATAATCCACAAGCCGAGTGGTAAACTTTAATTTTTTTTTGTGTTACGATATTTATTTTTATGTATTGAATGTGTATTAACACTCATATATTCTACAGGGGGTACCAGCCAGATATGAATTTTACAAGTTATGAACCAACGAACAGTTGAAATATGCCTAGTTTTTATGTGTTGGATCATGGTGGTCCATCCGGGAGTCATCATCAACAGGATAATGTGCATCATGGGATATCAACACATTATGATTTGTAAGTGAAGTGATAAAGTTTATATGTAATGTTTAGATGAATTTGTGAAACTCATTATTTTATTGGTTGTACAGTGAAAACGAGCAACTTGAAGGTCCTGTCCTTACTCAATTGCCCGAAGACGACATATTTAATCGGGATCTAGCATATGCGCAAAGTCAGAAAAATGATAGTGATTATGACAACAATGCTGACGAGTCTGGAGATGAGACACCCTTCCCTGATGAGGGTAACAATGATGAGGACGAGAATGATGTACCTGATTTGACGAGGGAGCATGCTCCACCTCCCGTTACACCAAGAGTGTACGAGTCCCATGTATCGTTTCTTTCAAGGGAGATTCCCTACCTTGATTAGTTGCCAAGTATGCCGGATGTCGATGCCTTCACAAGGGATCTTGACGAAATTCGGACATTAATGTGGGATGAATCTAGAGCAACGGTATTGTCAAAGGGCATGCTTTTTGCTGATAAAGTGCGCCTAAGCAGGGCGGTGTGAATGTGCAGCATAAAAGAGTGCCATGAGATCGTAGTTCATGAGTCATCTCTGAAAGTATACAAGGTTATTTGTCATAGATGATTTCAAGGTTGTAATTGGATTCTGCGTGTGAGAAAGTTGAAAACAAATATGTGGATTGTGGGAAAATATATTGGCATCCACAATTGTGAAATGGACACATTTAGTGGGAATTATTTTAACTTGAATGTTGACTTGATTTCTCTTGTCTTGATTCCACACATTG